>CM040243.1:172575253-172606587 GCA_022545495.1 Chrysanthemum lavandulifolium | reverse complement strand
GACTTATATTGTGTGATATGAATATAATTAGTAGACATAAGTGTACTTTATTTATCATAGTCTTGTGTAAATCATTTATGAGATAAGTGTTAAACGCATTTAATGAGATTGACGTATTTTACGGGTTCTTCAATTATTAAGCTGAGGGGCAAAACAGTCATTTAACACGATTACGATTTTTAGGGTTTTACAACTCTTCCCTTCTAAAAGAAAATTTCCGTCCTCGAAAATTGAAGTCGCAAAGGTACACAGAGACGTACGAGTTTAAGGCAAACGTAGCAATCCATAGTTTCACAAAGATCATAACGATTTCGGTTCCAAAGCGTACAAAACTTATACATAACGGATGTCGATGAGAATCTCGAAAAGAGGTACATAATTTCAAACGAACATGAGGAGTGACAAATAACGGATATAAGCCCTAGTCCATTCACGTACCAACCACATGCATTTCCCAAGACGTCGTATGATTTCAATAAGTTTAAATTATATGATCTCGGTATTATCACGTTGATCAGGCGTCATAATACTTGCAACACATAACAAGTCCTTATTGTCATCATATTCTGCCTCGGGTCATGACAAACCACATAACCAACATCACCACAAAACAGATAACATACAGGTTTCAAGTAACATACCAAAACATACCAGATTCACATACATGCAGCATCAAATGCATCAAACCAACTTACCATACCACTAAAGAAAGAAGGCCACCAACTTGCTCGAGACGGTTCCTCATGACTCATTACCAACGATTCAAAAAAATAGCTTTAGGTTCACAAAAGTGACAAAGTGCCACAAGGTCTGCACCATCCTCTTCGATTCTACGAGTAGCCTCCATCTAAACGATCGCCAAACGAATGTGCGATGATAAAACAAACAAAATCAAATGCAAAAAGAAGAAGGTCAAATCAGCGAAGACAAAAGAGTATCGAGGTCAAATCTGAATGAAAATCAAAAGAATCGGGAGAGATCAAGATAGACGGAAGCCTAATGTCTACCCAAGTCCTCACAAGTCAATCCTAAGGTCAACAAGCCGAAACCTTTGCTCTGATACCATAGTTGTAACACCCCAACCCGACAAGGGTTCGAATGTCACATTATGGAGTCATATCAGGAAATACTAATAAAATTTTGCAAGCGGAAGTCTTATCAAATAAAGTACCAAGTCATATAAACGAATGACTTACAAAGGAAAATACATAATCCAATATGTTTAAAAGATACGAACTATGAACACAATTGCTCTTCCAAGAGAATCTAAAAACAAAATAAGGAAACTAGGGTCGGTCCACTCAATTGCTCCTACTCTCAGCCCATCAAAGCCCGGCGTCCTACTTGGTACCTGCCGCATGGAAAAGAAAATGCGACTGAGCTTAAAAAGTCGAGTTGACAAATATAACAAAACGAAAGCCAAACATAATATAGATACAAAAGCAATCAAGGAGACTGATAGCAAAGTCGTAACGAAATGAGTACAATGGGTCAATGAGGAACCTGCTAAACACAATATTAACAGATATCCAGAAGGAACTGAAGTTAAAGAAAACTAAAGCAAAGTAAAGCAGCGAATCATTGAACAACTATAAGCACATGAAAATAACCAAACATACAAGTATCGGAACATAATCACATATGAGTTGATGAACAATGTCATAAATCAAATCAAGCAACCAATAGTGTAAAGGCATATCAGTCAGTGAATCAACTAAACATGAGTATGGCAAGACAAACAAATCAGATAATCAGATATACATAAGCTAAGCTGAACCCTATAAGCAGATGGGAGCAACTGAATAGAAATTAAGCATGACAATCACACAAGTCAGATAAGCAACAATTACATAACAAGCAAAAATACCAACTGAAGTATAAACATGTTAGTCACATGCATCAGGTAGAAATACTGAACGAACATCATAATTAAATGAAGTAACTGAACAAGAATATAGCATGATAAACGGATAAATCAAATGATTACATACTAGCATGGCAACCAAACGAATCAAATAGTCACATAATAGCATGATAAGCAGATAATCAGATGATAACAGATGAATCAGGTAACCGCATAATAACATAGTAGACAGAGAAATCATGTAATCATATAACAGCATGGTAAATAGGTGGATCAAATAATCATATAATAGCATAGTCAACACATGAATCCAATAATCATATAATAGCTCGGTACACAGATGAAGTGATAGCTCAAGTATAAGTCAGCGACCAACCGAAATGGGGTGAAAGCGTAGTAAATCAAATGAATCGAAGACTGAGTATAATAACCAAATGAATTGAAGTATGAGTCCGATAGTCAAACGAATCACATAAGAATACTGAGTGAATAAGTAGCGAACTGAATGACTGAATAGGCATAGTAAATGAATGAATCAGAATATCAGCTAGTCACATAATAACCAAAATCATAATGTTGCCACGAGCACCTAATACTAAAGGAGATACTCCGATAGCCAAATCTAACAAAACACATATCATAACCCATATCTGTCAAATCATAAGTGCACAAAGAGGGGAGACCTCTCAAGTACCAAATGAAGTAGCTAGCTCCCAAATGTGAGGGGGTGTATTGCACGTACGCACCACATCACCAAACCTGAACTGAGTACCTAGGATGCATCCATACGCTCCCTGCAAAACAAATCATATATACATATGCCAGTTCGAGACTGTACATACGTATTCATAATGGCCAAGTGATCACATAAATCATATCATATCATAAAGGGAACGCCAGGTACTAATCACACCGCCCCAGATAGTGTCATGCCATTGGTGCATCAATGACATGGTCATGGTACCTCCATGACTAGTTAGCTCGGGCAACTGAACACAACGAATCATACCAAAGCATATCCATAATCATATCATAGCCAAACCAATCATATCAACATAACTGAATCATATCATAGCAAACAGATACCAACGGATATCACAACAAATGTCTTAACAAAATGGATAGCAGATCGAATATCATTACGGATGAAATTGTATCAAAGGAATCATATCAAAGGAATCATAGCAAATGGAATCATATCAAAGGTAAGGAATCAAAGTCAAGGATAGAGAAGTCGTGAGAATAAACCCTTAATGAGAAAGGGTAGAATATTTGTACCTCAAATGTGTGTGCGTAAGAGTAAGGCACACAAGCAAGCTCAACGTCCCCGCTTCACTAAATCTACATTAGGAAATATCATAAATCACATATGTGTTCCATTTATAAGTCATGATTAACTTATCTCCCATTTATACTTAGTTTCAAGTTCATAAGTTTCTTTCTTTTAGTATTTCAAATCTGGACCAGACTTTAGTGATTTTTATAAAATATTTACTTGGCTCAACTGAAATCAAGGAAATTTCCAGGGGTTCCCATATGAGTTAAGAGACTCTCCAAAAATTGGGGGATTCTATGTCCAAGTCAAATGGCCTATGGAAAATCACGAGTCTAGACCTGTCCAGAACTCACCCAGATTTACACACACCAAAAGTATAGCCCAAACAAACCCACTCACCCTACTCCACACATCAAACAAAAAATTACAGGTGTCACACAATATATAAACATCATAACCACCAAAGCAAAAGTATTGGGTTAATACCCCAATCGACCCATATTGACCCATCACAAGTGGTATCAGAGCCACTCTTGAGCCGTTCGTGATGGTGGGGCAAACCTCATCGAGGACGATGAGTCCCTAGGGGGGGTGATTGTAACACTCTAGGCAAATCCCACATCGGGTATGGCCTGGAGAGAGGCTGGGCTCATAAGATAACATTCGCCTTACAATGACACAACGCGTTTTGTAGTCTACTGCGGGTGGAGTTCTTAGGAACTGGCAGTTAAGCGTGCTCATTTGAGAGTAGTACTAGTATGGGTGACCTACCGGGAAGTCTTCACATGTGGCCACAAAAACAAATCCGTGAGCCTGCGGGAAAAGCGGACAATATTGTGGTAAAAAAAAGGCGGGGTGTTACAATAATCCTACTTGTAGAATCTTGATTCATCTCATTCGAAAACCATCACACGCATCAGGGGTATGAGCACTCTACACTCCAGAAGACAATCTCGACTCTAGTGACACTGAGTCAGAGAATCAGGGGTATGAGGGTGGAGATGCAGATATGAATGAACTAGACATACAGGCAGAGGTGCAGACAGAGACTGTTACGGAAACAAAAATTGAATCTGGGGTTAAGGATACAGAAGCTGGTGTTCAAGGTACGGGGCTAACAGGAAATGAACTTATTCAAGAAACATATCCGGATCTCCAGGAATCTCTAAAGCAAAGATCTGAAGAACAAGCACGCCTGGATGAAATGAACATTTCAACTGGATCCCTATCGTCGCTGAAAAACCTTGAAACAGATATTACCTATGGTGACCAATTCCTCAAAGATAGACCATCTGATGCTGAGTCTAATAAGTAGAATGAAGAAAAATAGGTCGAATCTATGTTTTCTATTACTATTCAGCAGGATACGTCTACCATTCCACCCATGTCTGCACCAACACCAACTCCATCTGTAACACCTACTACAACCGCACTTCTACCACCGTTGTCACCTCAATCAACCGCACTTCCACCACCCGTGATAACTGATGCAACTACAACAACCGTCTCTTCAACAGTCATTACGGTTAGAGATACTGCAACTCTACCACCATTACCACCTCCAAGAAAAACAGTCGAACAACGACTGGACGAGGCTTTAAAACATCTTGAGGCTCTCGAGAAGCAACGACTACCAGAAATGGTCAAGCATCACGATCGTCGACTATCAAAGCTGGAGCGACTCAAATTTGACACTGAGGTAATTAATGCAATTGATTTAGAGGTCAAAGATGTAGTCGAATGGGCTATGAAAGCTGCCTTGCATAAGAGGTTTAAAGACCTACCTACATCTTATAAGAAAGAAATTCTCCATGAAAGGATGTATGAAACTGATGAGCACAAAGAGCATGAAGTCCATATGCAACTTTATGACGCTCTTCAGAACTCGATTGATCGTGATAACCATATGCAGTACTTAAAGGATATTGGTCAAAGAGAAGCAAAGAAAAGGAGAAGACTCGAGATGCTTAAGTCATCATCAGGAACTCCCAAACCACCACCACCTCCTCCTCCAACTGGTGGTGCTAGTTCTTCTGGTGTAGGTGGATCTTCGGGTACTGCAGACACCTCAAAGACCAATCCACCACCTCCTTCTCCAAAGTCATCAAGTCAACTTGGTTCCTCAGCCGGTCAAGGTTCACACAAGACGGCTAAAACCTCAGCCCATGCTGCCTAGACCACGGTTGACTCGAGGTTCACACATACCTTCTCTTCCATTCCTAAAGAACAAGTCATGAATGAAGAATCGACTATTGCTCAAAAGTCCGATTCAGAAGAAGATGATGCTTCCACCAGACACATCCCTAAAGTGACTTATGACGATGACTGGTGGAATACATATATGGGAGAGAAGTGTACTAAGTCATCTTGGTCTGCACCAACAAAGGAAATAACTCAAGGCTGGTGGACAGAGGAACGACCAGAAACTCCATAGCCTTCATGGACCATTCTTGCGTCTGATCTTATCATTCCTGCCAAAAACTGGGTGAACACCATTGCACTTAACCATGAAGCACCTCCTGAGGAATCTCTGCTAAACATTACAGGTGATATGGGAAGCTTTATGAACTGGTACTGTGAAAGGAAAAGAATTTCAATGATTACACCAAAGGATCTGGAAGGCCCAACATATGAGATTGTAAAAGCCTTTCATCCAGATGCTGCCCACCTACAATACCAAATGGAGGAGTGCTACAAGTTGCTGACGGATCAAGTAGATGACAATGTTCTTCAATTCAACGTCAACAAACCACTTCCTCTAGGTGGTGAACCTGGTTAAATAACCATCCAAGTAGACTTCTTCTTCAACAGAGATCTGGATTATCTGCGCGTCGGATAATCCAGAAGAAGTCTCTTGTTGCAGCAGTCAACCTATGGACCATAGGATTAGTGATTCGACAAAGAGTTGGTGACTTTCAGCTTGGCATGGAAAGCTACCAGAATCAAGTCAACCTCATCAAGCCTCGATGAGAAGCAACAGGAGTGGAATACAGGCATGACTACTCAGTAATGGATACTCCAAGAGCAGTTGTCTTCATGGACAAATATAGGATAAGGATGCTTACAAGGCTGTGTGAGCTGTACAAGTTCAGTTACGGTACTCTATGGAAAATTGAAGAAGCTTTAGATTTTCAGGTTAAGGAGTATAAGCTCGACATAAGACCTGGAGTAAGTACAAGGTTTTGGACTAAGAATGACTTGGAAAGGAGTGAGGCCTTTATTGTATATATCGGAGAGGGCCTACAAATTTGTAGTTGGTGCTAAGCTCGGAGAGGATTACTTTATTACTGCTATCGAAAGAAGGGCATTTTTTGGGCCTTCGAATGCAGAAATTCTGGGCTGGCAGATTCATTTTTCATGTGCATAATGTGCTTCTACTTGTCCTTAGTTGGTCTTAGAGCACGTGGGAGTCCTCCATGTGGTTGTGTGATATGTCCCTAGTTTACTCTTACTTCTCGTGATGGCTCACGAGGCCAAGAATAGGTTTTTTCATCAGTTGTGGCTTTGCATATTGTGGTTGTGTGTTGGTTGATTTGCTTCTTATGTATATACGCTTTGAATGTATGTAAATTGCAAATTGTTTTCTAAAAACTTAAAATGCAACACAAACCATTTTCAAACTAAGTCTTATGATTTAGTTTGACTAAGTTTAAATAAGGATTTAACTTAATATCATTGTTTTCAAAATAACACTTAAACTAGTTATGTATGTTATTCGATATATGTATTGTCCAAACTCGTTTATAATCTACATAGGTTATATATTAGTCATAAAAATGGACAACTCGACACACGTAAATTAAAAAAAATTATTAGACTTAAGTTAAGAAGAGTTTTTAACTTGTGCTATGAAGAATGAATGCATGCTTCTCTCGTACACCTTTTTTGATTCACATCAAAATGTTTTACCCGACACAAATTTAAGTCATGCCGTTGAATCGCTTGAGAACACTTGCAATTAACTTTTTCCTATGCGTGATACCTAGGTTGAATTGGAACCCAAGGTGATTATTCTCTATGCGTGAAACCTAGATATATTCTCACATGATCTCAAATTGGATGACTTAATCGAGTTAAGCAGTGACACCATGACCCGAGGAAAGGATGGGACTAAACATGCCTACTTGACACTAGGTGCTTGTTCACTAGTGCCATGAGTCCTATAAGGATCTAAAAGTTGCACATGTAATGCAATTGGTGATCGTCGCCTAGCAATTGAATCTACTATTGCTAGCAGATCAACTGACGTGATAGTAGAAGCACAATGTGGATCTTAGCCTTTTTTGTAAATTAACTATTTTAAATTGTAAACATGGGGTAGTTAATTTATAAAAAGATAATTATCGAAAATACTAAAATTGAACTTCGTAAATTTAATTAATGAATTAATGCAACACAAATCGTAAAAGAAAAGTTTGTTCTTTTCTTGCTAAAAAGACAAACTAAGTCTTTTTTTTTCTTGTAAGAAAGAGACTTGTTCCTATCCATTTTATTTATGAGGAAACGCCATAATAGGAGTATTTGAATATTCCTAATTCTAATCAAAATCAAAGCACACCTACTCTAGAAATCGTGATGTCTTGTAAAAGTCAAAATGGTTAAGTATGGTTGCACATCTTATTCTTTCAAGTTGTTTTATAACCCTAGTTCCGGTTTTGAAACCATGAAGTAAGATAAGATATTTGGATAACTAGAGAACACGTTTTCTATAGCTACCAAATTAATATGAGTTTTAATAATTAGAAGACGAAAATATCAATAAACCGTAAAGTGGTAAAGACAATTACTAGCATGATTACCTAGAAATTATCTTAGCCCAATAAGCCTACTAAGGTCCTACACACCCTTGTGGTTAAGTAGACCTTATGGAGAAAATGCATGCTTATTTTCAAGTTAATAGCAATGATGGCTAGCCCGTCATATATATGTTAGAACTTGATGCACTTTATTGAATATCTTAGTACATGTTTACTAGTCCAAGTGACTCACCTTAGCAATAATGTGTAGATATTCAAAGGAAGAAGGAAAGTATCCAATCGACACTCAATCTCCACTGGTGACGTAACACTTATAATGTTGTCTAATCCAGTGGGAGCTATGTGACTATATTACTGGTGACGAAACACATGTAATGTTGTCTAATCTAGTGGGAGCTGTAAGCTTTATTACCTTGCAAGCTGCCCATCTTATTTCTTGATTGTCTAGAAATAATACATTACTTTCCACATGTGAAGCATCATAGTTTATATAAGAACCATTGCATGAATTTATTAGATAACTTGTCGCATTCCTGATGTTGCTTCCTGAAATGTTATCAATAAATTGTTATGCATGATTCATTATTAAAACAATAAAGTTCTACACGTCTATATTTTGATTTTAACTAAAATCATATGTTATTTGTGACACTGTCATATTATGCATGATGTTGTGCCATGTACAAGTGGGAGAAATCTTAATTGTGTGCAAGGTACAACATATAACAATACAACTAATAGTTTTTTCTTGACTTCAAGGTAAGAAAACTAATATTCTACTAGGACTTCTACACATAAAATGTATGTTGCCCTAATTAGAACAAATGTCAAGATAATATGAAAAGCTACTTTAACATATTCACTGAATTGTTCGGTAAATATGATTATGTATTCTTGTAAAGTCATAATCTTGAAGTACGAAATTAACTTGAAATTACTATTCAGGCAAAGAGTTGGCACTCGAAATTACTTTAATTGAATATGCTTTGGTCTCTTGTAAAGACTTAAACATCAAGTTCGTTAATTGTTGAAAGACTTATAACATAAAGTAAGACGTTAACTTGTTATGTATTCTTGTTAAATACATGTACATGAAGTCATTAAATTATAAATGACTTATGACGTATAGTAAAATATTAAATGTTTATGTTTTCTAGTCAAAACATGCACGTGAAGTCATTGACTTGGTCAACAACTTATAATATTAAGTATGCAATAGGCTGAAAACACTATTGATGCCATCTGGTTTGACTTGGTTGGTGGAATACGTAAGCCGAAGAGTATAAGTTCATCTAATGTGTTGTGGGATAGTTTCACAACATCAGTCCTCATGGAATATCACTACATTATGGTATGTCCATCATGGAAAATCAAACTCTATTGATATTGTTTGATCTTTGATAACTTAATTTGTTCTACCTCCATAGCTATCAAGGTTAGAAACTTGGATGTGCCATGTGTATACTCAATAATATGGTTCCAACTTGGAAGGTATTTAAGATGCCATTGTGTTATGGAATGGGATGAATCCCATTATGTCTTGATTGAAGTTCTGAATTTGTTAAATACCTTAGAATAAGTAATTAACAAATTAGAGTCAAGAAATAACGATGTGTTTTGGATGTCCCAATTGAAAATAATTTATTGTTTCTCAAAATGCTGAGTATCTAGAGACTAGTCTCTACTTACAAAAGCAAGTGGTAACACCTTTAGATCTTGAAGTTATTCAAGAGCTAAGATACAGAACCTTCTGAGTACACTTGTTGATGTCATCCTAAGGCTGAACATGCATATGTTAAACGATAGTTTGATATCTCTCATTCATAGATCCGAAAGGATACCTCATGCACTCAAATGATGTAGTTTTATATCAATGTTAAAGGATGTAAGTTGGAGGATCATTGTGAACCTGCTAACTATAAAGTTGCATTGTCAGATCTTAAATCTGATGAATGGCTCAAAATTATGAATGTTAAGATGCAATCCTTGAAAGATAATCACTCATATCTCCTACCAGTCAGTTAGAGTGTGATGTTAAAAATGATTTTCTCAATCAGAAGACTTAAAAGGACAAACTTGTACACAAATTTAATTCACGCGTAGTGAAAGGAGTTTTTTTACTCATATTCAAGTAATTGACTATGATTAAATCTTCCTACCTACAAACATTAAATGTATAAAGATGATTAATTGTCATACTTGTCTTCATGTAAATGAAATATGATAATAGGATTTCAAAACTGTTGTCTTGCTGAATACATTTGCGAGGACAATGTGTAATCAAAAGGACTTATGAATCCATATAATCTTTATTATGTCTACAAGATACAAGAATCCAAGTGTGGATTAGAACATGCATCTAGGAGCCGAGATCTTAAGTTTACTATAAAATCATTAATTTGATTTTGATTAAAATAAGATCACTCCTAAGTACACCAAGAGCAAGTTGGAGCACTGTATTTATTTTCTTAAATCTCAAATATCGTTAACATATTAGAAACATTATTCCAACTAAGCTAGACTTTATTCCTTAGCTTGGAATGAAGTTTCTCTTGAGGGTTTTAGAAAATAAAACTTTCGATCTTCTTACATATGTTTATTAGAATAAACATAAGCGGTTATTAAGTCTAACACAATCTGACGCGTTATTGAGGGGAGTCTCAATTATCAATCGCATCTGATGAGTTTGAACACATGAATGGAAACCTTAAGTTTAACTAAAGGATTCATTATGCAAGTTGTATTATGTATTGGACTAATTATTTAATTTGCATGAATGCAAGATGAGTTGATAACAACAAATATCTAAGTGAAAGTCATTAGATAATTATTAAACGAACATTCTAATGGACCTACAAAGGACCAAATATATGTTCACCGTTTACGGATATTTGATTATCTCTGTTTTGTTTGCATACATTAATGCTTATTTAACTGAAATGATGCTCAACCCTAGTCATGGTCGGATATCATCATGAATGATGACATTGCTGACTAGATGTGCTCGATTAAGAGCATTAATGGATTATACATTAAAAGAATAGAAATAATTTACAGTTTGAGAAACTGCTTAGATGAATGTCTAAAGTAGGTGTTTTGCTAGCTTTAAACACCTTATGGAATGCATTGTTGCAATACTCGTACTGTACTTGAATGCACGCATACAAAAGCACAATCATCATACCTTTCATGGATTTTGAAACAAGTATTCTCAAGGTGTACTCAGATGACTACTTGTTGTCTTGTACAACGAAATTTGATCATGGTGGGAACATCGGATTCTGACCTATAAGTAGTCTTATGCCTATCTGTTTTTAGTATTTAGATAATGGAACTATAAGTAGTCGTATTATATAATGAATTGACATACCTGGTATGATCATCTTCATTTATACTACTGTGTTCTATATTTGCATGTTTAATCCATGAATGATTTATTTATTCTAAAATTGTCCATTTTCAATTGACGATACAGGAGTATCATTGAATTAAGGCAAATGTGAGCGTGTTGGTGATTATTTCCCAAACTCACATGTTGTTCATTGTGATGAACATTCGACTGACCCAACCTGCGAGTATTTAATGCATGGATCGGCGTCAATAGTGAATCTCGCAAATGGTTATACTCTTATCCTTAGAATTGAGATGCAAGTAGGTCTTGCATGTGTGGAATTTCATTCCTTGATATGGTTAAACGTTGTCCTGAATAAGGTAGTTATAAAGGCAATTTTCAGGAGTGATATGAAGAATATGAATGACACGTGCAGTCGAGATAGGATTTGTTCCTCTACATGCTTTGGAGTTAGATACTATTGGGCCCCTCGATGAATTTAACAGATGTTTTTGTGGTCATACCCAAATGAGATTAAGATGAATCTTAATTCACTTGGTAATCATGTTCAATATCAAGATCGAGAACATAATAGTTGAACAATTAGAATGACATTTGATCCATGTCTAATGTTCAACACAGTATCTATACCAAAGGGATGGATGACATATAAACCATTTATCATGTGTTTAAGAAATTAACCTCACATATCTCTAGTGGCATTGGCTTGTTCTCAGACGCTAACCTTTGCTTGTATAATTACTTGACTATTATGGCATCGCAAGTGGGAGCCGTTGGAGTATGCTCGTTACATAATAAATAATTATATGGCTAGACATATTTGAGCCTATGGGGTCATACACTTATACACAGAGACACCATTTAATATATCATATCTATCATATTTACGTTATATTTAACCTCTGTAACTCGAGATCAATAATAACAGGCCAATAATAACTAAGCTAGTACTTAGTTTATTGGATTGGACCAACAAATGGGCAAGCTCATTTAGGCCCCCATATGAATGGCCATGGTGGGAAACAAGAGGGAAAAGAGCAAGGGGTTAAGTGTAACATTATTTTTTATAACCTATTGATTTGGTCAATTAGGGTTATCAATATAATAACCACTTACCAAATGTCTCTCCACCTTACCCTACCCTAAAGCCACGAAATAAACACTCCCATATTCTAATTTTATTGTTTTGATCTTATCTAACCTTGTTTTAGTGTAGTTCAAGGCTAGATCGCATGTTACGGGGTTTAGACTAGCATCGGGTGGTGATCCGTGATGTGTAGTGTGTTTCCATCATTGTGGTGATCAACCTTATTGATCACATAGGTTTCTTACTCCATTCATGGATTGGTGTTTGCTAGAGATCTACCGAATCACGCTACAAAGGTATACCGTTTATGTTAATTATTTATCGATTGATCATATGACTATATGGATCCGTTAATACGTGATCTTCTGCTGCGATTAATTGTTTCAATATGTTTATTACATTTACCATCGCCTATAAAAAGTGCATCAGCAGCAGTGTTTTACTCCCTTTCTTGTAGGAGATCTCATAATCATATCCCATTAGTTTTGGAAGCCACTTAGCCTGGAATGGAGTAGACAATCTCTGGTCCAAAAGGTACTTAAGTCTGAAGTGGTCATTTTTTATTTATAGTGCTTGTCTAAGAGATACCCTCTCCATCTTTCCAATGCCATCAACACAGTCTATATTGACAATAACAGTACTATTTGCATTATTAAAAATCTAGTTTTTCATGCAAAACAAAGCATATAGAGATTAGACATCATTTTATTAGAGATTCAAACGATAAGAAGTTGATAAAAATGGTTAAAATCCATACTAACAAGAATGTTGCAGATTTGCTTACAAAAGCTTTTGATGTAAGTAGATTTCAATATTTGATTGCTAGTATTAGAATGTTAAATCCTTAAAGTCTGTTATCTCTTATAATTTTGTAAAGTTTTTGTATAGATTAGTGCTGTTATTCAAGTCTTAAAAGTTTGTGTTGTTAGTTGACAAGTTTTTTATGTTAGTTTTACTTACTGCTGCTAAGTATAATCATATGGTGATCATTATGCAAATTGTTATTGCTTGTGCTTTTCTTGGTGTTTGTACTAACATTTTGCAGAATTAGCAAAGTAAGTTGTTTGGTTTGAATTGAAGTTTAGGATTAACTTAGTGTAGCTAAGCATAAGTTAATGTTTCTAGGCTATATTACTGCTGTTGGGGTTACTACTGCTTGGTAGTTGAATGTTACAACTTCTGGTTTTTGCCGGTCAGGGTACTAGTTTGAAACTGTATCAATTGGGGATATAATACAATGATCAGGGTTCCAAACAATTTTGCGCATAATTTATCACTCAGAACATAAACCCTAACTCATCTTTAACACTCAATTTCAAAATCAAACACAATGTCGAACCTCTCTTTTGCTAATTTTCACAACATGATCGCATTTTGAAAAAACCAAAAGAGGTTGAAGGATTTGAACAGCTTATTGATTTTGTTAATGCATTAACTGTTAACCCTACTATATATGTTTCCTCCATTAAACAGTTTTGGTCTTCTGCTATGGTCAAAACTATTAATGAGGAAGAACAAATTCATGCTATTGTAGATGGTAAGGAGATTCTTATCACTGAGTCATCTGTAGATGGTAAGGAGTGTCTTACTACTGCTACAATTTTTGAAAATTTGGCATTGATGGGGTATGCAACTGATTCTACCAAACTTACTTTTTACAAAGCTCTTTTCTCTTCATAATGGAAATTCCTTATCCATATTGTCTTGCAGTGTTTAAGTCCAAAAACAACTGCATGGAATAAATTTAGCAGCAATATGCATGGCTTCTGCTATAATCTGCTTAGCTTTAAATTAAAAATTCAATTTTTCAAAGTTGATTTTTGATAGTATGGTTAAGAACTTGGATAATTTGTCAAATTGTTTTTATATAAGATTTTTACAAGTTCTTTTGGACACACATTTTGATAAAAACCCAGTTTATAAAAAGATTCATTATGTATCTTCTTATACTAATAAGATTTTTGCAAACATGAGAAGAGTTGGAAAGGTTTTTCATGTCAGGTTACACCTCTCTATTGACATATGGTGTTACTACCTCAACCACAACACGATGAAGGCTTACGACCTCATACTGATGCCCAACATACACCCACACTTTTGGCATAATCATCCTCTCAACCACAAAAGACCCATAAACCTAGGAAAGCTAAAAGGGGTACTGAGATTCCTCAGTCTAGTGCACCTGTTTAAACTGCTGCAGATGAGGTTGTCCATAACGAGATGGAGGACATATTGGAAATGGCTACCACTACTGCTACTCGCTTAGATGTAGAGCAGGGCAGTGGCAACATCAATAAGACCCCATCCAAGGCAACATTTAATGAGTCTATTTCCCATGGAGTTGATTCAGCTGATGGTCCCAGGTGCCAAGAAACCATGGGGGTGCAGCTGCTCATACTAGGTATGAGACTTTATCTAACATACCCAGTGATTCAGTGCTCGCAAGAGGTAACACACTTCAAACTGATGAGGGTAGCATTGAACTTAAGGAATTGATGGCACTTTTTACCTCTTTACAGTCTCAGGTTCTTAACTTGACAAAGAAGACATCCTCATAGGAAATACAAATTAAAAGTTTAAAGAGGAATGTTAGGAAGTTGGAAAGAAACGATAGGTCAAGAACACAAAAACCTAAAAGATTATACATGGTTGGATTAACTTCTAGGGTTATTTCTTAGGATGAACCTGATTTGGAGGATGCATCCAAACAGGGGAGGAGTAATGAGGATGAGGAGATGGTGTATGATGATACATATATTGTAGAAACATATTTGGGTGATGCTGGTGTACTTAAAGATGTTAATGATGTTGTTGCAGAGCCAAATGTTGAAAAACCAGTTGTTGAAAAAGTGGTTAAAATTGCTGAGCAGAATGTTGACACTGCTAGAGTTAGTATTGTTGATGAAGTAGTTACTACTGCTAGTAAAACTGTTAGTTTTGCTGTTCAAACTAAAACAACTGCTATAATAACAACAACAACAAAAGATCCAACTATTGATTAGCTTACATTGGCTCACACTCTGAAAGAATTAAAGAGCTCCAAACCTAAGGTTAAAGGAGTTGTCATTCCAGAGCCAAGTATAACTACAAAAACCGTGTCTGAGAATTCATCAGAAGCTTCACAGGGCAAAGGAAATGAGGTTATTATTAAAGAAGTACATGTGAAGAAGCTTTCAAGGAAAGAGCAAGAAAGTCTTGATGCTGAACTGGCTGCAAAGATTCATGCAGAACAACAAGCCAGGTTTAATGAGGAATAAAAAGCTGCAGTTGAACAGGAAAGTTTGTTGAAGAAGCCAATATCGCCTTAATCAATACTTGGGGTGATATTCAAGCTAAAACTGGAGCTGATTGGGAATTGGCTCAGAGGATGCAGTCTGAAGAGCAAGAAGAATTATCCATGGAGGAGAAAGCTAAATGTTTTATGGAACTCTTACATAATGGAAGAAATCATTTTGCCAAGAAGAGAGCAGAAGAGAAAAGGAACAAACCTCCAACAAGGGCTCAACAAAGGAAAATAATGTGTACCTATCTTCTTTTTTTGGGTAAAAGGGTTAATTCACCCCGGTAAAATTCATTACTCCAAAAAACGTTGAGGTACATAGGATGAGGGTGATATCCCTCACCTCAGTCCCTTAGGACACTTACAGACTTGACTATAAGAATGACACACCATTCCTATAACTTATTAACAATGAACCTACCAATAATGACAAAAAGTACATAAAACGTTACAATACTACTCAAGAAAAGCACTTGAGCCATCTAAATCACTATGGCGGTCCACCTTAACTTCCATGAAGAATCCACGTATAATATGTACTGAATGAGCATCCATAGTCCACAAAAACCCATATCATGGAAATCCTCCAACTTACACACTCATGGATCATCAAATTTGAATTACAGCCACAAATAAGAATCACCAACGAATATGTAGAACCTACACACTTCTACAAATCCGAACTTGACAACAATGACAAGGTTTAAACATCATCAACTACCACTCACAAAAGTGGTTAATAATGAATTCCAAGAACCTGTATTGGACAATCATATGGTAAAAACCATAACTTCCATTACTACCCAATTAACATCGAATACAACATGCCAAACCCATGAATCAGATCAAAACATGCGATCAATGTTGTAACACCACGAAATTTGGGTCCAGCGGAAGCATACGAACCTTTAGGTGCTACAATCTTGGTATCACAACATAAGGTACAAAGAATGGTTTTTATCCCATTTATTTAGAATAAAATTCATTAATTGAAAACTATAAGTTTACATTAATGAAAGTAGTTTGGAAATAGGCCCAAAATATAATTAAAGCGGTCCCGTTTATTCATCAGAGTCGCATATGACTATGCCCCTTGCCAAGCGTCTTCCAATAGTGAGCTATCGCCTTAAACCTGAGAACACATGCTAAAAAGGTCAGCTTACGCTGGTGAGTTCATAGAGGTTAGTTACAAAAGTGGTAGTAGACCGGATAGAGTTTAATTGCTATGTGCGACTAAGGCAGACATATAATATACATTCCATCCAACAATCAATCCAATCAATAATCAATCCAGTTGAGCGACACTAGCCAGGCACCACGTTATAGCAAAGCTTAGAGCAATGCTACCCTGGTCTAGGTCGTATATACTTAGCTAGGCACCGCGTTATAGCATAGGAATGCTACCCTAGTCTAAGTCAACATCTGTCACACGTCTAGCCTTTCCTAGTCAACACATTAGCAATTCAAAAGAGTAGTGGCAGGTCCAAGAATAGTTTGTATTCACATAAACACGTAAAACGTTCAATCACCAAATCAATTTTACCAAAGATCAATCATTCACAAATCATATTCACATATCCAGTTGTGGTTCGTTAAAAGCAGCATGTATTCTCCCCAAAATAGTTATAAAAACATTTGAAAAGAGGGGCTATGAAACTCACCTTAGCGACAGCAATGCACTATTCACTATTAACACGACTGGCATCTAAAGCTAATCTCTATGGCATCAAGAAGAATGTACGACACGTACGAAAGAATAGAAGTGACGCAACCTAATGCGTATACAATTCTCTTAAAATACAGCTCATATGATAAAGAAGTTGATAAAAGTATTGTGTCGTAGTTTTCGTGGATTAATCATGTCGTTACTTTCAAAAGTCCATCATTGTTCCCAAAAGTTTATAATCAATATCTCAAAAGTTTAGTTTTAACGTTTCGTGTGGTGGTAAGAAACATAGACGCGACGTACAACTCACGCGAAGGAAGAGAAGACATCGACACAGTCGAGACATACAGACCATAACTCACGCAAAAAAAGGAAAAGACATTGACAAAGTCAAGAAATACTGACAATACTGAAGCTAGTCAAAGACTAGGAAATGACAACATCTATTTATGACAATTAAATAGGTTAACTTTCGATAACTTCCCCAAAATCCCCAAACGTACATGTTTATAATAAAAGAATAGTTTCCATTTATTGCTTAATTAATGAAGGTTTCTCAATTGTTATTCGTATTCATACAAGTTTATAAGAACGTACTTCGTACATAGCATACTATTTAGTATTTTATAAGTGACACGTTTGTTTACTCACGTACCCAAACCATTACGACTTTAATGAGCTGACTTATCCAAAATATCCGTTTTCAACAGTTCATAGAAACTAATCACGTATTTATAACATATGAGTTATTATTGTAGTATATAAAGGTTTATAATTAATTAAAACGTATTCGTCAACAATATATATAGTAATACATTTCATTATCGGTTAAAATGTGAAAACATAATATTTAGGCATATCACGAACAAATATCTCAAACTCATTTTCGAGTCTAATATATTATACTCGTTTACGCCAAAACGTTTAATAAAGTACAACTTATTAATCAATAAAATTTTTTATCAATAGTTATTCCATGTTTAATAACCGTATTACTCGTTATAACTTATAATGTATGCATAATATCCGATATTAGTTATCAATCACTTACTTAGTCCTAAATAATTATTTTCCAGTTTTATCATATCTTGATCACTATCCATTCGAGTCTAAAATTAACGATCAAACATGTCCAATAACGATATACATTATTAGTCCTTTCTTATATCCAATAGCTCAACGTCTATAACGGTCTATTCATTTTATTACCTCACGTCAACTAATTACCACATTTTATCAATTCTTGAGTCCAATTTGAGTAATGCCCGAAATTCCATATCGACACATTAAATGTTTATAACTAAACACTTATAATAGTTTTACTAGTCTTGTGGGCTTTTTAGCCCATGAATAATTAGACCCACCCTCGAAATGGGTTTGTACAGGTTTGACCTAACCCGGAAACTTACCAATTCGAACATCACAATCTGAAATCAAAACTTCAACAACACATAACCAACCTAAACTAGATCTGTTTCTTTCCAGACCCGACCCAGTTCCTCGTACCAAGACTGTCCCGACACAGCCCATTGACCCGACTCAGTGACGCATCCCAAAACAGCCAACCAACATCTTCATTTTAAAAATGAAACTCATAGTTTTGACATGACTCGCTCACTGAGTCGACTCACTCACCGAGTTTAAACGATTTAAATCTTGTTATACGATTAGTTATCCACAAAAACCATAAACACTATAATATATATACGGCATCATATAAATATAACAAATAATGAAAAAGGTATGACGTTTTTACCAAGAACTAGAAGAGAGACGAGGGTGTTGTTGGTGTCCCATACGAGTACAACTCGTATAGCAATACCAAGAAAGACTTAGCACCACGATTTCATTTGAAACCATAGGTATTCGAACCTAAAAATCAAGATTAGAGGCGCGTGTGGATGATTCGAGGTGCGTACGTTGCACAAACGTGGTCACAAGACCCCGGTCTACCATTTGAGATAGGTGGTGTAAGTAGTAGATGTCGCCGAAAGTTGGCCGGACTCCGGCAGCGGTGCCTGAACCCTAGGGGTTGGTGGTGGCCGGATTCTTAGTGAGAGAGAGAGGGAATAAGAGAGAGAAAGTTGGGTGGAAAATGAGAGTGTGTGGGAAAGGTTGGGGTATATATAGTTCCGGAAGGACTAATCTTGCACACTCCAAACTACAAGGGCAAAAGTGAAAACTATCAAAGGGCCCTAGATGAAACTTTCTCAAACTTTTGATAAATAAGGTTCGGGACTTATTTAACTTAGTAAATGAAGGATTCGTGACACGGAAGTTACGCCATTGTTTTTAAAATAATATTTTCAATAAAAACGATATATAATACGACTCGCATCTCAAATTCATTAAAACGATCGCTCTAATCGATGTTTCTCCAATTATGACGCATCGAGGAATTTACGAGTTGTCACAGCCTCACCTCCTTAAAAGGAATCGCATCCTCACGATTCAATCCAAGTTACACGTTGAGGTTTACAAGAGGCAAGTGCATACACACGAGGATTCATCTTCATGTTCCCTATGTGAATTTTTGATCTTTCTGCGAGTTTCTACGAGTTTTGATGGCAGGGATGCAACTTTACTAAAGTCGCTCGATTTCATGGTCTATGATTTTGATAGGTCAACAAAGTTTAAACGTTCGAAGGTTAGGATTTCCCAGAGGGATAACTATTGCCTCAATGGCGAGTCATCTCTTCCTATTATGCATGAAATGTCCAGAGCCCTGCTGAGTCTTGATGATAGGTCAAGGCTCTGAGCTACTGGTCTAACTTCAACATGGATTTCGATAAGATTGATATAACTAGGACTAAGCTTCGACGTTTACCAAACGCTTCACACATTGTCAAGGTGAATCTCTAAGCTTAACCTAGGTCATATCCGGGAAGTCAAAAGGTTTACGTTGTTTATGTCTCCTAACGGTTTGCGAGTGGATTTCCTATCCATCTCAACTTAGAACTGTCTACCTGAAATCTTCTCAATTAAGTTCGGGGTTGGTAGGTTGGGTATTTCCATTTCTACCCAACAAACGAGATCGGCACTATGACCACAAAAGGTTTCTCATGGTGCCTTCGAAGCACTAAACTGATAGGTATGGTTATGGGAGAATATGGCCAATGGAAGGTATCTATCCCAAGTCCCAACCATTGCCAATCTTGATGAACACGCATCGTGTCTACTATTGCTCGGATGGTTTCTTCACTTTGGCCATCAGTTTGGAGATGATACACTGTAAGCATATCCAGATCTGTTCTCTCGGCTCTAGGAAGTGATGGGTGTGTGGCAATTGCGATGATTCGAAAGGATAGATATCAGCATTTCCTAAGGCACACGATCTCCTTTACGTGTGCAAAAATCTATTTGTTTAACCCAGGCTTCCGATCTCACTTTCTCCTTAAAGAGGATCTGAAAAAGTTGAAGGAGGATCAGGTGTGTACCATCAGAATGATTCTCAGATTGAGAAAGCGGGCCAAGGGGAAATTCCCTTATCGACTGGAGTTCCATTATGGAGTTCCATTATGTCGACTGGAGTTCCATTGGAAGTTAGGGTTAGAAACCCTATTTTTGGTATCCAACAGGTCTACTTCTCTTGCGACCTGCTAGGATTGTATGTTGGGATTGGTTTTTCAACCATGATTATGACTATAGCTCATCTATGGATGTATTTGTGTTTGAAGGTTTTATTATGCATCGTACTATAGCAGTTCATGTTCAAGAGCTGTTTTTGGTATGCAATATTTAGACGCATATCTGTTAGTGTTCATCAATTATGGTTGTGTTGGACGTTTGTGTTGTTGCAATGGCGGTTTATGTATGTACGAGTCCTTTAAAGTCACAAGTTTGGTTCTTAATGATATAATTTCGCGCTTGTTCATACTTGGTGGTTGGGGACTTTGTGGATTGTCTTTGAGACATTGGGAAGGGTGCTGGAATATCTTGCATATTATTTGCTTTCCTGGTTGGTCTCTTCGTATGGTTGGATGTCCATGATGACTTTGAGGCTCAAGTGGTCTACATGTGTAGAACTAGCTTTATGAATGTTTTATCTCAGCTCATTGTTGTCATTGGTGTAAGTCTGCATTTTGATCGTGGTGCAAGTTCTGGATCGCTATGATGACTACAAAGAATCAAGTGTTTACTTGAGTTATGCATATATTGTATTTATTTATTATAGTCATTATAGGATGTAAGTTTAATATGTAAGTTATAAGAATGGCGTATCATTTTTATATAGTGGTTACATAGAAGCTGAGGGCATGGGATTCACCCATGTCATTTGTACTTTAATGTTTTTTGGAGTAATTGAATTTTACCGGGGTGAATTAACCCTTTTACCCAAAAAAAAGTAAGGAGCTAGAGCTCAGAAGTGAGGACCAGCTCATCGGAGCAAAGCCACTCTACCGGAGGGAGAGAAATGAGTACACTCTCACCTCCTTAAAAGAAGATGGATGGATTCTCTAGTACTTTCATAACTATATGAGGAAAGACGATCAGGGTCGTCAATACTTTCTATCTTGCTGAATAGCAGGAGGTGAACAGGTTGGGTAGGACTACCAACAACCATTCAGGTAAAGGCACGGAATCTACTTCCAAGGTTTCGTCTATGGTATAGTTTGGCGATCGGTTAAGGGAACCGAAAGGATAGGAGGTGTTTCTCGAAGAATGAGAGAACGATTAGGTGGTTGTCCCAAGGAACGCGGTTTAGGTTACTCCTTAGGATTTCAAGGTTTCCGTTAGGCTCGGAATCTCTATTGGACGAGAAGTCTAGGAAGTTCAGAGTACGACTTTGTTAGAAAGTGTTGACTGCTACTAGCAATCATTCGGTTTAACTTAGCATGATATCTAAGTTAGGGGTGGAAAGAGCTACTCTGATGAAGAGTATTGATTGCTAACGTCAATCAGCCAATTGACTCGTTAGTGCACTTGATACCTACCGCAAAAAGGTGTCATATTCGAACCCAAATTCCTAATTCCCAAAAGAAGTTCGACTACTAATCGATATGAGATCAATTTCCTTAACACGATTAAAAATCTATGGCTCTAGGTTCGCATTGATAGAGTATAAGGTACGACACTGATAGGAAAACACGGGTAGTACCACAATCGGTGGTATGACGTCAGCAGACTATTGTTGATAAAACAAAGTTGAGGGTTCAACGTTGTTAGAGCAACGTTGACGAAACAATATCTACAAGATAACCTCGGTGAACAACTTCACTAATACAGGTTGCTAGAACGTTATCGATAGGGGTACCTAACTAGAGGATAAGGTACAACACTAATAGTACGTAAAGTACAACCTTAACTGTGAGTTGTTGACAAAGCAATGTCGAGAAGACATTATCAGTCTAGAGAGGTGAACAATGTCAACTGGGTGACGTCATCTTGAATCAACATCGAGTGAATGGTAAGGTTTCAAAAGTCTAACCAATAGCCGATTCGAGACGAGGCTCGAGGTAGAAGTGTCGGTAACAGGATTACCAATGACACGAGGTGAAATGATAATTCCGACAAGGTTACTAACGAAACGATGAGGAATGATAATTCCAACAAGATTACTAACAAAACGAGGCCAAAATCGATTCAAGGCCAAATGATGACTCTAAGTCAAATGATGAGTTAACAACTCGAAACGAGGTCTAAAATCACAAAATCCAACAATCCCCAAAAACCAAACTCAAAATCGAATCCAAAATAGTCTAGACCAAATCCAAAAGTAGCCCAAAATGATTCCAAATGCTCTAGTGAGATCGACGAGGCTTATGACGGTAAGTAACTCAGATGTGATTGGTGCTAAACAGTCTCTAAAAGACTAAAAACTGCTCAAACACTAATGCAATTAAGATCAGAGGAGTATAGGGTCTCCCCGGGTCGTTATGTCCCAGCGAGCTATGCAATGATTTATCAAACGTACAGTGATCGAGGAGTTTGAACGGAAAAAGGATTTTGATTATGATTATAACTACGGAAAAAAAAAGCCAACAAATAAAAACGGCTTAAATGCAAATTAAAGGAGATTAAAAAGATAAAATCTATTAAATAAAAGCTATCACTATTTTTACAATGATGTTTTGTTTTTATGTTTTTATAAATCTGAAATAAAAATCTACGCGACGTACAAATTAAAAACGTGAAATTAAAGCAATATTAACCCTAAAAATATGAAAATGATGTTTCTACAATCCTAATGATAAAAGAAACTTTTTAGAAAAAGAAAACTATTTTTATCACTAATTATCTAATTATTATTAATTAAAAACTATTTTTAACTATTTAATAATTAACTAAAATACAAGAAATTAGGAAACAAAGCTAGAAAAATAAAATTATGAAATGAAAAAGTCTAAAATATCAAACTAGAATTTTCAAAACCATTTTTGTATTTTTCTGACTATTTTTCTATTTTCTACTAATTTAAAACTAATTTAATCTAATTTAAATTTTGAAAAATACAAAATAAAAAAGGAAAAATATGGAAAAATCTTTTTTATGTTTTTTATATTTATCTTAACCTATTAAAATTGAAAACTTATTTTTTTTGAGCTTTTTCTTAATTATTTGCAATAAAACCTATTTAAAATTGATTAAAATCTATTTTTAATATGGAAAAATAGCAAACAGTGACAATAAATGATGAAATTTTCAGGAAAATTCTAAAAAGTTATTCTAGTTCTATGAAAATGAGAAAATGGGGCTTATGTAATGATTCAAGAGCTACAGTGTAAATTAAGCTACAATAAGCACTCCAAAATAAGCAAACAGTAATAATAAGCCACCAAACTTCTACAGTCCTAAAATTATACTGATATAAGCTAATTTAAGCTAAAAACAACTACTCCTAAGCTCTGATAAGCAGATTCACAACTAAATATGCTAACTGATTTTGGACAGAAAACAGTGGACTGACCCTAACTTTGAGCTTATATAGCAGCTTATCCAGAGAGCTTTAGACAAAGACAGATAATGGGACTTAAAGATCACCTGGTAAACTACTTATGAACCAAAAATCAGACCCTACAAACCTCTATTGAAACCTGTGCACACCCTGCAAGTTCTGCAAAAACTGAGTGTGACACATTTTTTTGACTTTTGAAAATCAGTTTAACTTTGACTTTGTGAGATTCCAAGGAAATTTTAGGACTGATATAGATCAAATATGAGGCAATGTAAGTTTACCAAGCAAGATTAACAAGTTTTGAACCTTTTGAGTTGTTTTGTTATGATGATTCCAACAGTTAAGCGTCAAGAGCGCTTTTAGCAAGGTTTGACTTTTAATGAAAAACACATGCAACTTTGTGATGAAATGATGATAAGAGTTACATTAGAGATAAATGCAACAAAATTCTTTCACCAAAACAAATTTTAAACTCATTTATAGGACAAACCAAACACCCCTTTTGTGGCGGTTTAGCAAACAAGACAAGCTTAAACACAAAGCAGTTATGCGAGCTTCAAAACAGATTTGTTATACTATTTTAAAGCTAATGAAACAAGAAATTACAAGACTTAAGGAGATCTAATGAGATATCACTCATCAGCATCGCTTTTAAGTTAAAAATGAAAGGGAACTAGCACTTACAAGAGGTCCGTAGCCACAATGGCTTGCAAACCCAAAACAAGAACCAATAATCCTAACCTACTCAACCCATATCCATCATCTGAATCAACCCATTCCTTTCTGCATCAATTTTGTACCCGTGTTGACTTTTGTTGACCAAGGTGTAAAATTTAGTGAAACTGAATTGTAAGCTTGTGGAAAGCTATCTTAAGCTTATGAAAGCTTGTTTTATGTTGAAACTAAGCTATTCAAGGCTTAAGCAAATGATTTTGAAATCACAAATCTCAACAGTGGGTATAAAGAGTGAATATTGAACTTTACTTGGAATTCAACCTTGAAATGAGTTTTAAACACTTAAGAACTATTATTTGATACAAAACAAGCTTAGAAATACAGATAAAATTTATTTAAGACAAGTTGAACTACAATTCGACATACATTGCTAAAAATATTAAAAGCTAACTATGTCTTCATGCTTCCACTTGGCCTCTTATAGGCTCCAAGGCACTTCTCTCATCTTTCTGGACATATCCCACCAAGAATACTGACCCTTGGATCACCCAAGTTAATCCTAGCCGCTTAGCACATTTTGGCGCCAAAGCATTTTTAACCGCTTGTGAGGTTGAGTGAGAGATTGAGGTGCATTAAATGTACCTTGGATCCTTGTGTTTGGAGGGGAAAGTAGGGGTGATGATGGTGAGAAGGTGGAGTGTGATCGGTGGTTGCGAGGTTTGATGATGGTGGTTATCACGTGAAGAGGGAGGGAAAAAGGCGGTCAAACCCATTTGACCGGTATTAATAAAAGGGTGGTGGGTTGGTTCGGGTTTACAACCGGTAATTTGTTTGGGCCGGAGCAATTGGTTTGGGCGAGGATAATATAGGTCCAATTGGTAAGGTGATAACATAAGGACCATAATTGCAATTTCCACAAAACCAAAGGGCCAAACCGTAATATTGCAAAGATGTTTTATGGACTGAAATTGACAAGTGGTGATATTACAAGGACCAAAGTTGCCTTTTTCAATTTTTCCAGGGCCATTTCGCCAATTTGCAAACTTGAAGGACCAATTTGTAATTTTCTCAAACTTTTTACATTTTCCACCAAAGGACCAAATTGACAAGTTATGATTTAAAAGGACCTTGATGATTTTTTCTTTTGAAATTTGGCTCGTGGACTATTTTGACAATTTTGAAACTTGGGGACTAAACCGCAATTTTGCAAATTTGATATGTTTTCATCGATTTTGATATTTTGTATTTAAAACACATAAAACAACGATTTGTGATATTTTGATCATTTTGATGTGTTTCGAGTGTTTTCGATGAATTTGCGGTTTATTTTGTACAAAAATGATGAGTATTTAGACACTCATCAATCCCCACATCGAGATATTGCTAGTCCCTAGCAATGATTTGAGAAAACATAATGGATTTTAATCTCTTTACCAAAAGCCATTACTCGAGTAGCCAAATGTTTTAGTTCAAGTAAGAACCATGGTACACCGATAACCATGTGATTTTGAGCAAACCACCGCCTTCCAACGGATTTGATTTGTCTTTACGGAAGCCGTACCCTTTCGGACTAGCCAACTCTTAGATAAATTATCGAATTATCTTTGGTGAGTGATTACCAATTATGGTTTTTCCACGCCTTTACCACAAGCCATAAACTTGCGGGCTAGCCAACTCTTCACTTTTTAGGATATGGTGAGTTGAGAACCATACAATTTTGGGCAAATTACAAGCCATATAAACGGATTTGAGATATCTTTACCAGAGCCGTTTGCTCTGGATTAGCTAATCCTTTTGTCTTACTGATATGGCGGATCGATAACCAAATGAGAAAGTGTAAACACTTACTCCAAAAAAAATTTTGGCCAAAAACGGGAATTGGGTAGATAATATATGAAATTCGTGAGAATTCCCCACACTTATAAATGAATATTGCCCTCAATATTCAAAGTACAAGCGGTTATGCCGAAACAAAGAACGTAAAAGGGAAATACTACGCCATTATTTAGAAAGGATTTTTTTTTTTTTTTTTTTTTTTTTTTGAAACATGTGGGCAACCCCCCACACTAGGGTGGTAGAAAGAGGTGAGAAGACGTAAATATGGGTGAAAACCCATATTGCATGCTCTTATTTTGATTCCCGAGTCGCTAGCTTGACTCGACCCGCATTCATTTGTTCTTGGGGAAAGTAACGTGGAAAACCAATCTCGATCGGACTTTCGCTCACAATGTTAATGAACATATGAACATCGAAAGTTCCACACCGACGAGATACAACCTCGGTATTGTTAATAGTAGAAACTATAAAGGATGATACCGGGGTCAAAGATGGTGTCCTCATTCCCGAAAGAGAAGAGGAAAGAGCAACCACACCATCGTGAAGAATGGAACAAAGATATGCATGACAATGTAAGTCCATTCTTCATCGAAAGAAGCAAATCACCGTTTGACATCTTTAAGCTTAAACTTGAAGTCGAGATGGTGATTGGCAAGAAGGTGTCCGGGAGGGAGGGTGGGAAATGGTTCTTCAATCAATAGACTTTCCGGAAAAGGATGTCTCCTCCGGATCAAGGTAAGTGTTATCAATTCCGTTGGAATTGATTCATCACTTAGAAATGCATCGACTTCATTCCAAAATTGTCATCTTCCTCATCGGGAGTGAAGGAAGGGATGGAAGAGTCGGGAATAAGACCGGAAGATGATGGATCATTTTGAGAAATTCATCAATGGGAAGAATGTCTCCCATTAGATCACACTCATCATCATCCAATTCGGATGAAATGTAAGAGAGTTTGGTTTCATCCACGAGTTAACAAACTCGATGCGACAAACCGATGCCGGAGGTGGGACAAGTGGTGTGCTCTTAGAGCTAGCAGCTTCCACCACTCCGATGAAGTCTCCGATTCTAGATCATCATCATCATCATCAAGAACACTCTTGACTTCCCCGGTACGACTTTCAAACCATTTGTTTGAACCGGGGTAATTTTCAAAGCTTTGAGCTCAAAGACGTTTTGGTGAACACTCTTAACCGTGAAATTTGAGAGTGTTGCATTGAATCTTTCGATCTTTGATCAATTGTGGCAACACTCTGTTTGTATAGAGGTTTGGAGTTCTCGTTGATATTTAACGTGAGCTCTTCGTTGTCGACCCGTATGGTCAACTCTTCCATAAACACATCGATCGAGCACCACTGCGTCCTCAAGAAAGCTCTCCCAAGATAAGGGGAACTCTAGGATCTGCATCGAAGTCTACTACAACAAAGTCCGCATGAAAGTGAAACTTTCCCACTTTCATCACGACATCCTCGGCTATCCCAGTGGACGAGTTACAGACGATCCGCTAGCTCGAGTGTCATACGAGTGGATGAAAGTTCGTGAAGAGACAGTTTCTTCCACACCGAGAGGCATGAGGTTAATGCTAGCGCCAAGATCGCCAAGGCGGAGCATTGAAACATCCCCAAGAAATCACACGGATTAAGAACCGCCAGGTCTTCAAGCTTTTCGGAAGCTTATTAAGAATGGTCGCTAAGCATTGCTCATTGAGAGGAGTTTTAGCCATCTCGATAGCTTGTCTTTGTTGGTGAGTAAGCCTTTAGCGTGGATGCAAACTTAGGCATTAGAAAGAGAGCATCAACGAAGCTTATATCAAAGTGAAGCTCATTGAAGATTTGGAAGAATTTTTCCATTTGCTCTTTGTTTTTGTCTTTGAGCTTCTCATCATTCATTCTTGATGGGTAGGGAAGTCGACTAGACTTTGAGCCGGGATGGAAGTGTTTTACGCTCAAGATTTTCTTCGAACATCGGGTTCCGGACTTAAAGGTTGGACTACCGAAGGTGGGACGTGTCTTGGTACTTCGTGGGCTTGAATAATGCACCTTGTCCGTTGTCTCCTTGGTAACTTGACTAAATGCCACAGGAGGAGGGGGGCATAGGAGTCGAGGTCCATTGTGCGCCTTACCACTACGAGTGGTGACGGCTTTCAACTCGCATTTGGATTAGGAATTGTATTGCTCGGGAGTCCTCCGTAAGATGATGAAGCTTTGTTCATATTCATGTTCATGAAACCGCTCATCATATTCTTTAACTCATTTGTCCGCCGAGACAATGTGGTATCAATTTCCTTTTAGCTCACCTCTCATGTTATTGATCCGAGTTTGCATTGAAGCATGTTTGACTCGGTCATTTTCATGAAGTCATTTGGCATGGGAGCTTGAGGAGGTGGTTGATAACTTTGATGATTAGGAACTTGATATGGTTGAGGTGGGTTGAAATTGTTCCGGTTTGATTGAAATTTGAGGGTTATTGAAATTTTGCCCTTGATTCGGAACAAAGCGATTTTGATTGCCATGGTTTTGATTGCCATGGTTTTGCACAGAGGAAAACCGGTGGTGTCATACCGCTAGGTGCAGTGAGTGAGGATCACCTTGTGGTCGGTATTGATTGTGGTTTCACCAAGCTACGGAGCTTGGTAAAAGGAAGCATCGGTTGCTTGACAATCATAATACGCGTGTGGACCACTACAAGTTTCACACACCTTGGTTACGGCTTTGATCGGTTCGGGCTTATGAATTTCGCTTTTGATTTCCTTTACCTCTTTTATCATACAATGGATGATGTCCGTTAGAGCGACTATCGGAGTCGCTAACTCGAAGAGTTACCGGATGAAGAAGCGGAGTGTTCGGAACATTGACTTTGTTGCGAGAAAAAGGAACTTTGATTTACTCGCAAATTTCAAGCACATCTTTAGGTTTACGATTCAAGATATTACCACCGCGGATGCGCTCAAAGAATCTTGATCATTACCGCTCAACCCATTGTAAAAGATATTAACTTGTTGAAGCTCGTGAATTCATGATGGGGCATTTCCGAGGAGATCTTTGAATCTCTCCCATGCCTCTCCAAAATTTTCATCGAAATTTTGACGAAATCCGAAATTTCATTTTTAAGATTAGTCGTCTTTGATGGAGGGAAGAAATAATTGACAAACTTTTGGACAAGATCCTCCCAAGTTCGATGGATCGAGGGGTTCTTTTCCACCAAATCTGGCTGCCCCCGCAAGTGAGAACGGAAATAGCATCAATTTGATCACCTGTTGTGGCACATCTTTGTAATTGAGAGTTGATGTCAAATGGTTGAACCAACGGATGTGTGCATACGGTCTTCTCGATCGCACCCGCGGAATTGATTCGTAGACACAAGTTGATTAAATGTGTCTTCAATTCAAGTGATCGAATTGATTACCGGTAAGACGATGGCATCTCCATAACCCCGGTGGGTGCTCGGAGCATTTCGCCATAGTACGCTCGTCCGCCATATCGTTGCTCGAAATAGTACGAATCTCGGGTTCGACTATTTGGACAAGACGCCACGAGAACGTCTTCTTGAATTTCGCTAGATCACGAAAGGACTCAATGATCTAGAAGAACGAAAAGATGCACTAGAGTTAACTCTAAGGAATCTCGAGCTAAGGAGAGAAATGGGAATTATGAAATCTTTCGATGAGAATGAGAATTATGAAGATGTTTTGTAAAATGGGGTGAGAAGAATCTTTATGGGTTTTCTCGTTCAAACGTCGATATCACAACAAAATCAATTAACACAAAATCGAGGCAAAACAACAAATGAACTTAACCAATAATCCAAGATGAATGGCTTCTTTGAAAAAGGTACACCAATCACAATGGACACAAAGGCAAGTTTTAAATCTTTGGTTGGGAACTTATTATGGTCGCACCCCAGCTAGGTAGTGCAACGCCTTGGTTTTCGTGGTAATCTTTTAAGTTGTTTATTATTAAGAAAACGAGCGAATCTTTTGTATTTTTATTATTTGATACATATATAGAAACAAAGGAAAATATTTTTGTGTTTTATACGCTTTTGCTTTGGTTTTTGGGTTTTTGGATTTTTAGAAGAAAATATGGATATATATATACGAAATGGATGATATAAACAATGAGCGAGGATTCAAACAACTAATGCTAAAACGGAGATAAATCGAAGACTCCCAAGAATGGCGCCTAAAATTTGATTGGTGCTAAGCAGTCAAGTCTAAAAGACTAAAACGCTCAAACACTAATGCAATTAAGATCGAGGAGTATAGGGTCTCCCGGTCGTTATGTCCCAATGAGCTATGCAATGATTTATCAAACGTCGATGATCGAGGAGTTTGAACGGAAAAAGGATTTTGATTATGATTATAACTACGAAAAAAAAAAAGCCAACAAATAAAAACGGCTTAAATGCAAATTAAAGGAGATTAAAAAGATAAAATCTATTAAATAAACGCTATCACTATTTTTACAATGATGTTTTGTTTTTATGTTTTTATAAATCTGAAATAAAAATCTACGCGACGTACAAATTAAAAACGTGAAATTAAAGCAATATTAACCCTAAAAATATGAAAATGATGTTTCTACAATCCTAATGATAAAAGAAACTTTTTAGAAAAAGAAAACTATTTTTATCACTAATTATCTAAT
>CM040243.1:172527384-172575153 GCA_022545495.1 Chrysanthemum lavandulifolium | reverse complement strand
AAATTCTTCAGAGAAGTTTGTAACGATTTGATTTCCTCAATCGTGATTTCCTTCGGAGGAGTGAAGGTAATGGATCTTCATTTAACAGATTGCTCAAGATAAAGAATATCTCCTCCGAATCATAAACACCATCAATTCCAGCGGAATTGATTCATCAAGAGAAAGAAATTCATCGATCTCTTCCGGAGGAAGTCACCTCCCTCAAATGGAGTGAGAGGGGAAGAGTCGGCAATGATAGGTTGAGAAGATGTGGTGGAATCCCCACTCACATAATTATGAAGATAACCAAGAAACTCTCGAGAGTACTCCTCTGAAGCGATATCAATTAAATCGACTCGATTAATTGATTCAAGATCATAATTTGAGGAGTACCTCAAGTTTGATCAAGGTTAAAGGTAACGACTTCATTACCCACACGTAACGTGATTTCTTGCTCAAATACATCAATAAGAGCACGCCCGCTCGTGAATCCTCTTCCAACAATGAGGGAACCCGATGATCGCATCGAAATCAACAACCACGAAGTCACCGGAAAATGGAACTTTCCTACTTTCACGAATACATCCTCGGCGATGCCAAGAGGACGCGATATAGAACGATCTGCAAGCTCAAGAGTCATGCGGTAGGAATAAGTTCCTAAGAGAAAGTTTCTTCCATCTTGAATAAGGCATCGATTGATGCTTGCACCAAGATCGGCAAGGCAAAGCATTTAATCATCCGGAAAAACACAAGGAAGAAGAAATTTTCCGGGATCTCCAAGCTTCTGGGAAGCTTTTTAACAAGATGGCACGAGCGGTTCTCGTTCAAGGAGTTTTAGCCATTTCAAACGACTTTTCCTTGTTGCTCAACATGTGTTTGAGAGTCGATGCAAACTTGGGCATCAACATGATGGCATCCGCAAAGCTTATGTCAAAATGAAGTTCTTGGAAAATTTGAAAGAATTTCTCCATTTGATGACCGCCTTTTTCATGAGCTTTGCTCATGTAAATGTGAGGGTAAGGAATAGAAGTTTTGGATTTGGGGTCACCAACTGGAGGTTCAAAACAACCTGTGTTTGGTTTTCGGGACAACCCGAGGATGGACATTCTTGGTACCTCCATTATTAGTAGGAAGTTCCTTGTCCTTTGTCGCCTCGTGTTCACTTTCCATTACCTTCGGAGAGAAGAAGAAGAGTAGTAAGAATAGCGGGTCCATTATAAAGCACCACTTCGGTTGTGATCGCCTTTGCATCGCCCCTGATTAGCGATCGTGTTGCTAGGTAAAGTACACAGGCCGAGGGTCGATCATTTAAAGACTTCTTAATGTCGAAATCGGCTAACCAACAACTGTTCATTTCTCTTGGGATTTCATGAATTGTTTCAACAACTCATCGATGATGGTCCGCTTGGAACAATGGCTTGAGTTTGCACAGAAAATTCGGCCTCTATTGTTAGGATTAGGGCCTTGATTTTGAAAATTTCCTTGATTATTGCCATGAAAATACCGGTTGAAATTTCCACGACCTTGGTTTCTATTGAAATTTCCTTGGTGTTGGAAATTTTGATTTTGATTTTGAAAACCGTTGTTCGGATCGAAATTACCTTGGTTTTGAAAACCTTGGTTTGGTCTATTCGATTTTGATTACGGTTTTGGTTGAAACCGGGAGGTCGAGGTAGTGGTTAGGGCGGTGGTTCGGGTCTGAGGAGCACGGTATTGGTTGCCTCTGGATTAGAAATCCACCACAAAGATTAGCTTCAAAAGGTTACCATCGGTGGCCATACAGCTTATAATAAGCATGGGGCCACCACAAGTAACACAGACTTCCACTTTCTTAACTTCAGCAGGAGGTGAAGTTTGTGGAAAAGAGACTTTCTTTGGTTGGAGAGAACCAAAGCTTGAATGGCTTCAGTAAGTTTGTCAATCTTAGCATCGGTGCTAGATCGACTCACGGGCGATGAAGAAGAAGGACCAACATCGACTTGGGAAACAACCGCTTGCTTCGTGCGGTCACGGACTTTAGACTTATTTTCAATGATCGCTAAAGCTTCTTTGACGCTTTTGCTCAAGAAATTTCCTCCAATGGAGGAATTGAGAGAATCTTGATCGATTGACTCACCCATTATAGAAAGTATCGAGTTGCATCAACTCGAGAAACCGTGGTGAGGACATTTGAAGCAATTCCTTAAAACGATCCCACGATTCACCAAGGATTCATCAAACTTTTGAGTGAACTTGATGATTTCATTTTTAAGACTCGTGGTTTTGGAAGGTGGATAAATTCATTCACAAATTTCTTCACCAGTCTTCCCATGTCTCAATTGACCGGGGGTTGTTTTCAAGCCAAACCGGGCTTGTCCTCAAGAGAAAATGGGAATGTAAGAAGCTTAACAAAGACGGTGGGGACATTCTTGTATTTGATGGTAGATGCAATCTTGTTAAACCATCGAATATGAGCACGAGATCATCCCACCAAAACCATAGAATCGACTTGAGGTTACAAGATTCAAGAACCCGGTTTTGAGTTCAAAATTTTCACCACAATGGTGGGATAACTATAGCATCTCCATACCCGCCGATGGGTGCTCGGAGAAGCTCACACATAGGGCGTTCTTCCGCCATGATAACGGAGTAGTGTGAGCATCCGGATCTCGATCCGACCGATGGAGCGAAAGTCTCTGGACACGCCTTCTTGGAATCTTGACAAGCTCACGAAATGGGCTCACAGATCTAGAAGAGCGAGTGCGCATACACTAGAGTTAACTCTAAGGAATCTCAGAGTTAAGGAGAGGAATGGGAATTATGAAGATATTTTATGAAAAATGGGGTAAGAAGAATCTTTTTGGGTTTTCAGGTTTTGATAAGTAGATATAACAACAAATCCTATTAAAACAAAATCGAGGCAAAACAACAGTGAGCTTAACCAATAATCACAAGATGAATGGCTTCTTTGAAAAGGTACACCAATCACAAGGACACAAAGGCAAGTTTTAAATCTTTGGTTCGGGAACTTATTATGGTCGTACCCCAGTTAGGTAGTACAACGCCTTGGTTTGTGGTGGTAATCTTTTATGTTGTTATTATTAAAGAAAACGACAAATCTTTTGTATTTTTATTTTGATACATATATAGAAACAAAAGGAAAATATTTTGTGTTTTATACGCTGGATGTTTTGGGTTTTGGATTTTTATAAGAAAATATGGATATATATATATAGATAGATAGATGGATGGTATGAACAAGGAGTGAATATTCAAACTACTAATGCGCTAAACGGAAGATAATCAAGACAACTCCCAATGGCGCCTAAAATTTGATTCTCCCAGACGGTCAAGTTTTATCACTCAAGCCGGCCACTTGTAAATGGTCGATCCGTAACAAACTTAAAACACTCGAAACAAATGCAATAAAGATCGGAGAGAATAGGGTTTCCGGGTCGTTATGTCCCAAATGAGCTATGCAATGAATCACCAAACGATAGTGATCGAGATGATTTGAACGGAAAAGAGATTTTGAATTATTACAATTACAGAAAAAGTCTATAAATTACAACGGCTTAAATGCAAATTAAAGAGAATTAAAAAATATTAAATAAACGCTATCACTATTTGCAAAATGATGTTTTGATTTTATGTTTTATAAAACTTGAATTTAAAACTACGTGACGATTAAAGAAAATGTGAAACTAAAGCAATATGAATCCTAAAAATATGAAAATGACATTTTACAAACCTAATGATAAAAGAAAATTTATAGAAAAAGAAAATTATTTTTAAAACTATTTATCGAATTATTATTAATTAAAAACTATTTTTACTTATTTAATAATAGCCTAAAATACAAGAAAATATGAAATAAAGCTAGAAAAATAAAATTTTGACTTGGAAAAATCTAAAATAACAAAATAGAATTTTCAAAACTATTTTTTATTTTTCGATTATTTTCTATTTTTATGAATTAAAACTATTAAAACTACTTAAATTGCTTAAAAATACAAATTTAACTAAGAAAATCTAGAAAATATTTTTTTTGACTTTTTATATTTATCTTAACCTAAGAAAAATGAAAATTATTTTTTGAAACTTTTCTCGAATTAATTGTATTAAATGCTAATTAAAAAGGCTTAAAAATTGATTTAAATCAAGAAAAATATCAAACCCACCTAGAAAATCTGAAAATTCAAGATAAGTCTAAAATATTATTGTGAATCTAGGAAAATATAAAACAGTGGGTTGTGTGCAAGAAAATGAAATCATAAGCAAGTGCTTATAAATAAGACTTAAAATAAGCCAAATGAACACAAAAAGCTACCAAACCAAACAGAGGCTATAATATGCTACAATTACCCAAATGCAACTAATCTCAACTGCTTTTAACCTCTAAATCACCATTACACGATTTGATTGTTTTGAGTTTTATATCAAGAACAGCTTTGAGGCCACAACTTTGCAACCAAAGAAAAGCTACACAATAAGTTAAAACCGAAAAATGATATGGGAACCTAAACTAGACCCGGGTGGCTATGTCTAAACCAAAGACCGTGACTTTGACAAGCTCTTATGAGCTCTGTGCAAGATCTGCAAGAACTGCACAACACCTGCAGCCACCCCACAAGACAAGAGGGCATATGAGCCCATCTTGACAAGTCGATTAAGGGCTTATAAAATTTGATAAAATCTATAAAATGGTAATAAGAATTTAGACCACTGAAGTTTATACACCCACAATTTCACTTAGTTTGACCCAAGAATGACTCAATGAAAAATCACTCCAGTTGGGCTCAAAATCACTTTTCAACTTTTGACTTTTGAAACACTTTGGAAATTTTGACTTTTGTGCGATTTGCAATCAATTTTTGGACTGATAATGATGTTATATGATGAAATGAAGCTAAAGCAAGCTATGTCTATGAATTTTAAACACAAAACAAGAGTTTGCTTTTATAAAAATCCAACAATTAAGTAATTAAGACAGTGGATTGATGATTTTGACTATGGTGGCTTGCAGATGCAATTTTATGACAGAGATGAGTATAAGTGAGCTGCTTAAACCTAAAACAACAAGTTTCTACCACTGAATAAACTTCAAAGTCAGTTAATGCAGCTGATCCAAACACCCTTTTTGTGACAGATTTGCAATTAAAACTAAGCTAAACAATTAACTAACTAATATTAATGATCAAACTGAGCTTAGGTAACTTAAATACAACTAACTAAACAGGTTTGAACAGATTATGATTACAAATACAAGTTGTGCAATGGAACTTGAAAATAACTTACATAAGGTCCCAGCCACTATGGCTTGAAATCGGTAACCAATGAACCACTAGCCTATTTCTATCAACCCATTAGAATCTAAATCAACCCAAATCCAAAGATCGCATCATTCATAACCATTTCATACCCATTTGCTTCCTCGATTGACTTTCATTGACCAAAACCAAATGGCATGAAACTTAAATGTAAGCCTATAAAAGCTATAACAAGTTTATATGAGCTTGTTCGAGCTTAAAAATAAGTTACTAAGAGCTTGTTCACAAGAGTTGGAAACCCAAAATTGCAACATCGGCACAATAATATGAAACTTTAACATAAACTTGAATTGATACTTAAAAAGAGTTGCAATACATTGAGATACTTTAATTTGATACAACTAAACTGGAAATTACCACTAAGAATCTATTTTAAGACTTAAGAATTAAAAACGACATACATTTTTAAAAATAAACTAAGTGCCACCTTTTGCTCTATCTCTAGCTTCCTTTATATAGCAAACATGCTTCTCTCTCTCCTCTGAGCCAATCCCATCTGTCATTGGGACCAATGGATGTCTTGGATGGATTTTAGCCATCGGATCAATTTTGGCGGGAAAATTGGTTTTAGCCAGCTGGGGGGTTGAGTGTTAGGATGAAGAAGCTTTTAATGCTTCTTGGCTTGGTGTGTTTGGAGTGATAAGGGTAGAGTGGTGATGATGGGAAATGGGCAGAGGCAGTGGGTGTAGGGGATGATGATGGAGGGAAAACCCGTGAAGGGTTCACTTCATTCGACCGTGTTTTAATAATAGAAAGGAAGGGTCAAATGGGAAGGGTCCAAATGGGTTTGGCGGGGTCAAGTGGAATGTGGCGGGGTCCAAAGATGCAAAGGCTAATAATCATAAGGACCTTGTTTGCAATTTCGAAAGACAAGGGACCTAGGTCGCCATTTTATCAAAGTTGTTCCAAGGGACCAAAAGTGACAAGCTTCAATAGTATAAGGACCAAACTTGACATTTTCCAATTTCCAAGGACCATTTTGCCAAATTTTAAACTTGAAGGACCAAACTTGTAATTTCTCAAAACTTTTGATATTTTTCACCAAAGGACTAATTTTGACAACTTATGATTTTAAAAGGACCTTTGGTGATTTTTCTTTGAAATAAGTGCCGTGGACTATTTCGACAACTTTGAAACTGGGGGCTGAAAGCGCCAATTATGCAAACTTAGCTCATTTTTCATCGATTTTAAACATTTTGCATCCGAAACATATAAAATGCAATTTTGAGATATTTTCAATATTTTGATGCATTTCGAGCATTTTAAACGTTTTGCAGTTCAGATTTAACCAAAATGATGAGTATTTACACACTCATCAAGAATCCTAAAGGGATGAGAAGTATGTTTGAATAGCAAGTTTGTTGTTCCTTAGATGAGGAGGGACATATGTCACAGACAAAGCATATTTATTACAAGTGAACCTTGATACACCATTCTCCCCATTGGTCATTGGCATTTTCCCTTTTACCCGACTCTTCGATTCTCAATTTCCTTTGCAATGAAGCTATTTGTTCGTTATTTTTGTTACGAGTGACCTTAATTGATTCAAATAACTCATTGAAATGACGTTTAACCTTTTCATTTTCTTCTAGAAAACTTTCGTTTTCCTTTTGTAAAGCATTTACTAGGTTTTGAAGATGAAACGCTTGAGAATTCTCGAGAATCTAAAGGAGGAGGCATTTGGGAGCCTGTCATATTGTTCGCTTGACCCTTTAATTGAGAGATTTGGGCTTTCAACTTTCGATCGTGTTGCATCGAGCTTGAATGCATTCATCACGCTTGTTAATTTGAAAACCGCATCAAACTCGGAGCATCCGATGATGTCTTGATATTTGAAGTTTTGACATTTTCTTTAAGATGTTGATATTTTAGTTGTAAATTAAAATGCTCAACTTCTAGTTTAGAAAAATGTTTAACCAAATTTTCGTGATCATCCGTTCAATTTTCTCGTTTAGTTTAGAATTAGTTTTTCAAGCTCAATGACACGATCATGGGAGACTTTCAGGCAACAGATAGTTCATGAAATTTGGAAGCATTAATAGAGCAATTTGAAGCAAAGAAAAACATATCTTGAGCAACACATTCAAGAATAAGAGTCTCATTCAATGTATGCAAGTTCTTCCTCTCAATCTCATTATATTTTAGTGCACGCTCATAGTCACTAACTTCAACTATCATTGCATCAAATTCCTATTCCATTCCCTTGATATCGCTTTCTATCCCCTTTTAAGACTCTCAAAGTGATCTTTTAGAAGTTTAAAGAAAGGCATGACTTGATTAAATAACATTCTTTCATTTGCTCAAAACCCCTTTCTCCTTCGTTATACCGGTGGGTGTGATCCTTTTCTTGCAAGTTTTCTCAAAATCAACAAATAGTTGAAATATAACATATTGGCTAATTAAGGTCTTTCTTTAGTGGCAATTGTTCTAGGAACAAGATGCATTGGTGTATTAGGAGGATACACACCGCTCTAGGCATTTTCCATAAGGGAGGGTTTGTTTCAACAATATTTTCGACTCTCGCTTATCTAAATCCATTTTCCAAAAACTTGTTCGGAGTCAATAATGTCTCGAGGCTTAAACATGTTCAAGGAAATCCAGTTTTCCTTCTTGTAGTCATGGGGAGTGATAATTATTTTTTCTCGTTGCATTTAGGATCATCAAATTTTTGTTCATCTTTTCCTAGTGACTTCATCTCGATTTCTTATCTTCCTCGCACTCAACGCAACTAGGTTTCGCCTAGGTTTAAGGATTTCATTGCCATTATTAAGAACCTTATGAGCATTTCTAGCCCTTTTAATGACCTCTGGATTTGGTTCCTTAACAAGGGGAATGATATGCTTATCGCTAAGACCACAGCTTAGTGATCATGTGAGCGATCAATGGTGTTCCTTGTATGTACAACTTGTTTTCAAGTTTGTTTTCAAAGTTTTCGATTAGAAAATCTTTCAAGAGTTTTGATTCCTTTGCATTAAATTCTTGCTAAGCATTTTCACATTTTCTTGAACTTCTTGTTTTTGCTTAGCGCCTTAGAAAGCTTTTCTTGTAAGGAATTTAATTCTTGTTTCAATACTTCTTCTCTAAAATTACTTTTTCTAATGACCGTACGCACTTGGTCATCCATTTCACGCTCACGAGTGGTCAACTCAAATTTTGCACGTTGTTCATAAATAGCAACACGTTCTTTATAGGCATTTAGTTCGTAAATTACAAATCATCGTGGGCACATGCTGTGTATTCATCAAAAACATAGTCATTGTTGATCGCAGAAGATGCATCACTTGGTACAACTTCACTTTCACTTTGTTTCACGATTGATCATATGGGACAATATCGATATTACCCATATTTTCAACATTTGATTCAATAGTTTCGCTGATTGTACTTTGTCATGCATCCGCTGCACATCAAGATCATCGTATAGTTTTAGTACCTCCGAGATGAGTTTGTCTTTGGATGGGCCACTTGTGGTGAAGAAGAGACCTTGGGAGAAACCATTGGAGAAATGCGGCCATAAAAATTGTGTGTGCCGTGGGTCCATCATCCACATCGTAGTCGTATGCATCACAATCGGTGACTTGAAAGGCATTATGATGATTGTGACCTATCTCCTGAATAGGCTGCTCATCCACATCTCGCATCATAGGTCTTGGCATTGCCTCACTAGAAACAACAATTCTCTTCATCCAAAGCACCCATTGTCCCGAGCTTGCACAAGCAAAGATCTTATCTCTCAAGTAATCAAGATTCGTGGACGCTTTGGAGATGTGCGCTTGCAATGTGTCCTTCGCCACCACAGCTTATAACATTTGATCGGCTTAGCTTGACCTTGGTTACCATTCCTTCCTCGATTCGTTACCAACATAACCTCTACCACCCACTCTTCCCGATCATACTGTCTTTCCCGAACTCGGTTGCACCACGATCCTTCCATCTTTAACAAAGAGCTTGATTGTGTGGGTTAGATGTTGCTCGAGGTTGTTGTTGGTTTGTGGGAGAGAATTCATGTTTTGACTAATCGTAAGAGCTAGTTGATTAATGAAGTTACCCACGTGTGCATCAAAGATCGCCTTGTTTGAACATAGGGTCGAATGAGTTTGTGATTACCATTACCCAAGGGTATGACTTGTGAAGCTTTGGTTGTGATTCGATGTTTGAGTAGAAGGCGCTTGAGTCATTAGACGAGCTTGTCTCTCCCTGGTTGGTTTTGAACCGATTGAGAACCAATTTTTCAAACATAGCATGTCTCTCATTCTCAAGGAGGAAGGCATAGAGTTGCTCATAGTTTGTATTCTTCAATCCTTTAGTGAGCTTCACGAGGTGACAAACTTGTGCCATTCGGGATTCATGTTGTTTACAAATTTTGAGTTCACCAATGTTAGGCATAGTCATTCGATGTTCCTCATGTCATTCACCAACTTATGAAATCTCACATAGTACACATAGACACTCTCATCCGGCTTCATCTTGAAGTGTTCAAATTCATCATAGAGTTGTGATTCTCTGTCTTCCATAGTTAATTCGAACTCGAGAGAAGCATCTTGACATTATCCCAAACCGCTTTGCATCGGTGTTGTGATTGATCACTTGTAGATGTCTTTAGGAAGACCTTGAAGAACAATGTTAGAAGCCCCGATATCCGCATCGAATCTCTTTTCTCCTTATCATCAAGCTCATCATACATTTTAGGTCCGCCCATTCCGTAAATAGAGTTCCATCTTCATTAGTATCAAGTATATCTCTAGTCGCCTCAACTCGATACGGTCCTTCATCAATGGATTTGAGAATGTTGACACCATTTTCTTTTCCAAGGCAAACAATCTGATTCGCTGAGCCCAAGAATCGTAGTCGGCCTGGCAAGCATGGGTGGATGAGTATCCGAAATGGTCGCTTGAACATCCTCGCAACAGTGGAGATGATAGTAGGAACGTTGGTAGACATGTTAACGAGATAGTACGGGATTTTATAACTCTATGATTAAACCGAGAAATAGATTCTTTCACGGGATTTTACTAAATCAAGAGAAACCGCAAACAATCACCCAAGTCGCTAGAAGATAGTGCACCAAGTCGCTAACACCTAATTCGCTACACCCCAAGTCGCTAAAGTCCCAAGTCGCTAGACAAATGCAAGTCCCTAAGTAGTAACTCGCTAAGCCTCAAGTCGCTAGCAAAATTTTGGCGACAATTGCTACTCAAGTCGCTAAAGATTCAAGTCGCTAAAGAGCAACTCTTCATGCACCAAGTCGCTACCACCAAGTCGCTACCCGTAGTGGAGAGTCCACTACTTGTACTGTTAATCGCTAGGACTAAGTCGCTAGCTCCAAAACTGTAACTCGCTACAAAATTGTGAAGCAAGTCGCTACGAAGAAATAAGTCCGAATGTCAAGTTGCTAGCAAGAAAAACCACATAAACATCACTTTTCAATCCAAAAACAACCCTACCAAGATGATTCAAGCTTACCAAATGAAAACCTAAACACCTGTGATGATTCTAAACATAAAAGTACTAGCAAAATCCAAACTTTAACACAAGAAATCATCCAAATGATGCATAAACCACTAAACTTTTTGAAACTCAAAAACCACTTAAAACCACTAGAAATCCAAAGATGTGCAAGATATGATCTAACCATGGCTCTTGATACCAATTGTTAGTTATAAGTTTTCACATGCACATCAAACCATAACAACAAGGTGGCGAATAAGTGGAATTCTAGAGAGAAAGTTAGAGGTTTAGGAACTTTAGTGAGAGAAAGAAAATTCTTATTATGAGCTCCAACTCTCTACCTTGGAAGGTAGAGAGTATTTATAGCCTTACATAAATCGCCACACATTGGGCCGTGGATCGTGCATACAGTGGGTAAAGACCCGTCTCCTCCACTTGTTACTTAACTAAATACTACTTATCTTAAAATAGCTACGACTACGAGCTTTCTAATGAATACATATACTTGAGGTGACCGACTCTTTAATACCGGAATTTCTAATTCCTAACAATTTCACATACTTGGATGCTTGTCAATGGCATTTCATCTCTTCGTGAAAGATTTGTGGTTCTTTGGCAAGCGTCACAATTTAATATTGTTGGCCAATAGAATCCAAGATCAAAACTTTTTAGTTGTGGTGGAAGGACCATAATGTCCCCGCCAATATGATGACATTCGTCAAGAATCTTACGGGTTTGGAACCGAAACACATCTTCGGATCATTCCGTCAGACACATTAGGTTTGAATATGGGCTTGATGGCCGAGAGTTGGATTATCCGAGTGGACCAAACCCTAGTTACCTTATCTTTTGGTTTTATTTTGTCGGGCTATTGTTTGGTGATCTCATTTTATTTTAAACATTTTGGATTATGTAATTTTCCTTGTAAGTCATTGTTTAAATGACTTGATACTTTATTCTTAGACTTCCGTTTTTAACTGTATGTTCTGATATGACACCAGAATGTGACACTTCTACCCTTGTCGGGTTGGGGTGTTACATAATATAGCTAGGTTATTTGTGTTTATGGCATGTCATAAACACTAGTTTTATCAAGCTCTTCGCTTGAGGTTAATGTGGTACTTCAGCCACATTCCATTTGTATAACAAGATTTTTGGTTATATATTTACCGGGTAAACCCCTTTACCCAAAAAAGACAATTTGTCATGAAAATATTGCAAAGTCACCTTTGTTTTAAACCACTTATGAACATAAGATAAGTGGAGTTCCATCTTGTTTCAATATCCCAATTAGGGTCAGAACCAAGGTTTCCAAGATTTTCACACAATCGAATGTATGCATTATATCTTTTATTACCCTTTTAAAAATATCATGAAACATTCTTTTAAAACTTTATTTCATTTGACTCAATTCTTATCTTTTAATCCCGCTTGCACGGCGAGTTAATGATGTGTGCAACACATCGACTATGAAAAATCGCCATTACAAGGTGGCTCGTATGCCATTTTAGTCGACGATTGCATTTGTGTTGTTACTAGCATTATCCAACGTTATTGGGGGGAAAATCTGTCAAGTGAAATTTGTGAAACACTTTTCTCAACAATTGGTATAAAGCATCTCCGGAGTGAGGAACCGGAAAGTCTTCAAATGCTACGACTCGCTTCATCATTTGCCAACTTTCGGGATCAACCTAATGTGCGGTAACACAAAGGTACGAAAATGGCAAATTATGAGGAGCGGACCAAACATCGGTTGTTAAATTAACAGAAGCATCTAAATTTAAAAAAGCATTTTTAAATCTTGTTTAGCCGTTTTCCACATGTTCATAGCATCGCGTTTTAGAGTCATACGACTTACATGATGATATTGTGGTTGCATATAATTCTGGTACACCGCCGTCGTCAAAGTGGTTGAACGGCAAACCACGTTGAATCACCAAACCAGCAAATTGTTGACGGAGTAAATCATGATCGTATGCAAAAATAGTCCCGTCTCAAGCCATGGATGGTTGACCGGCTTCCGGAACCGATTTGAGTGCCTTGCAATACTTTTATTTTATATGAGCCCTCAACATCGAGTTGGAACCGGCAGAAAATATACTCAAGCAAAGTTTACATTGAGCCTTTTTCTTACCATCCGACATTAGGACGTAGTTGAAGTTTTCCCATGGATCTTTTACACGGTCGCATGGTAAAGTGCGGACAATCGTCGATGCACTTGTTGAACCAGCTTCGGTGTTGGTGGTGTTGGTGGTGTTGGTGGTGTTGTTGGTGTTTGAACTTGCCATTAGTGAAATACTTTCAGTTTTGATTTTTTTGAGTGTTTTTTGATTGCTTGAAAGTGGTAATTAACCAAATACACAACACTTCTATTTATACTAACATTTCTATGGCAAAATGGTAATTCAAAATTTTCAAATTCAAAATTTTGAAATTCAAAAAAATTCGGAAAACCCGCTAAAACCGGTTTGTAACCAGTTAACCGAACCAGTTTGGTTTTTCGGTTAATAAAACCGTCTCCAAACCGTGGTTTTTCAAATGGAACCGTTCCAAACCAAATGTTTGGATAAAACGGACCCCAAAACCGGTTTTGACCGGTTGGTTTTTCGGTTTGTTTTCGGTCCGGTTCGTTAACCGGTTTTTTTGCACCTCTACCTATGCCTACGTCTATAATTACATAACACAAAAATATTTTGGTTTGGCGTCATGGCTTGCTATGAGAGATTGTAAGATGGTTAACATGTTCAAACACCTTAAGTAACATCTATGCCAAAGCCCGGTGTATGCATCGGGATCTAAAACTAGTACCGTATAAATAATGAAACACATATCCTGCAATGAAACACAAATTTTAAGTTGAAGTTTTCTTTTAGTGCCGCGACAACGCACGGTTCGATGATACTTGTGTACATTATGTTTAACGGATACTGATTTTATGTGCACATGAAATATCATTTTAATCAATTAACGCGTGTATGAGAAGAAAGAATTCGGAGAACACAAGGAAGAAGGATGGCATATGCACATACATTGTACTTATTTTTAGTGGCCTGTCACAAGCCTTTAGAAGGATGTTTCAAGCTTACTTGAGGTTAATGTGATACCTCCGCCACATTTCATCAGTACTTATTTGGTTGATTGTTTATATATTTTGCTGGGGTGAATCCCTTTTACCCATATGCACATACACTAAGATCGACTAGTGCAATTAGGATAAGGGTGCTTTTGGTATCCCGGAATGAGAATCAAGGAATGAATTTTCATTCCAATCATGTGTTTGTTTAAGATGTAAATCTTTCAAATATGATAATTTCAAATATGATAATGAAATATAGATATGTTCCATAGTCCATATCACTAAAAAAGGGAGGGTATGAATATTTCATTCTTGAGGAGCCTACGTTATACCTATACCCATACCCATTGTGACTAATGACAACATACCAAACGCACCCTAAATATCACTTTTACAGTAACTATTCTACACAAAAACTGTGCTATGTGCTTGCAAATTAGATAATGATGTATTAACTAGTTACTGGTCAGGTGATGAATTTTAAACTACCTGTACCTTGTACAACAAACTGGTCAAAATACAAGATCATTTTTGGTTCCGTTAAAATCCACCCTTTCGGGAAGATTGGCATGACCACTTCAAGTTCATCTGCACTAAGTATGGTTCTTAAGATCTCCCAAATTTTAGTGATGAACAACTCTTGCCAACTCAGCCATCTCTGTTTCGAAATCCAAGATACATTCATCGTTCAACAAGCTTTTCTCACGTAATTTTTCATTCTCATTTTGGACTTCTTTCCTCAGTTTTTCTTCATCATGAAGTCTTGTCCTAAATTCCTCAATCTCATACTCAAGTCTCTTCCTCGCTTCTTGCTCATTTTGAACTCTCTTCCTGAGTTCTTCATTCTCACATTGAGCTCTCGTCCTAAGTTGTTCCTCTTCTTGAATTTTCTTCCTGAAATCTTCATTCTCGTATTGGACTATTTTACTCAAATCTTCAACATTATGAACCCTCTTCTTGAGTTCTTCAATATCATGTTGAGCTATCTTCCTTAGTTCTTCCTCGTTATGAACTCTCTTGATGAGTTCTTCATACTGGAATTGAACTCTTTTTCTCAATTCCTCCTCATCCTGAAATCTGTTTGTGAGTTCTTCAATATTTCGTTGAGCTCTCGTTTTTAATTCTTCCTCGTCTTGAATGTTCTGCATGAGTTCTTCATTCTCATATTGAACTATTTTCTTCAGTTCTTCCTCATCATGAACCCTCCTCTTCCACAGTTCTTCATTATCATTTTGAAGTTTCTTCATAACTTTCTTTTCCTTTATTTCCTCCTCTATAATCCCCTTCAATTCAGTAACCTCCCTTCTTAGATTATCAATCACCTTTGATTCCTCATCCTAGCAAACACACAAGCCACAATCACCATATAAGAATCTAGCAGTGTAGAAATGGATGAGCGATGTAATGAGTCAAAAGTGATAGATCAGAAATTTAGAAGGTTTGATATTTTGGACCAAGTTATTTCTTGATAATAGATTGATTGTTCATGTTATATGCTTTCTGGGTATAGCCAACACTATATAAATTTAACTATATCGTACCGAAAGACATTCTATTAGCTAAAAGATTCTGAAAAAACTGTCAAATCAATAGAAGCCATGAATCACTACCGTTGAATCATCACTATCCCTTTTTAAAGAAAGAACATCTGAATAGTTAGCATGACGTCTCATTAAAACAATTGTCACACAATTTCAACCCATACTAGTCTAAATGATCGGATTTGGTTTTATAATTTGTTAATAAGCCGCCAAACATGTAGATCTAATCTATTTGACAGAACAGAAAATGTACACATTTTGAACAGAAAATGTACACATTTTGACTCATCGCACAACTGTCCCATCCACCCATTGTGCCACCTATATTCACTTTCAAGAATAAAAATTATGAGTTCAATTAAAGGATTAGGCTAGTAGATATCTATGTATACACCCTGATACAACATATGCATATCAGTATTTGATCTTTAAATTTGGATCAGCGAACATGAAAAAAACAAGCCCAGATTCAAAGTATAAGACACACATGAGTTGAAGTGCACCAATATAAAAAGACATTGAGAAAGGAATAAACAGAGCAAAATAATTAACTTACATCACTTAATACAAAAATCGTGGATTGATCTTGCAATATTGGTTCTTCTTCTTCCTTTGCACTCTAACCATTCTGGTAACTCTTTCGCTCCCTACTTCAATTGGCTGCTCAATCGCTCCAGGTGCAGTTCTTACATAGGATTCCTTTATAAGTTAAAAACGATCATTAGAAAATTCAGATACATGTGTAATTATGGGTGTAGGAGGGTGAGGTAACTAACTTGTGCGATCGCCTGACAATATTAATTTCCATCTCCACTGATGTTGGTTGAAGCTTCCATACTATCTGAAATATAATGAGCAATAAGTGCACATTACGTAGATAAACAAGTATACAACAACACTACCTAATCCCGTATGAAACGAGGTATGGGGGAGGTGGAATGTAGACAGATCATACCCCTACTTTAGGGTAAACCCGAGAGTAAGGAGACCGCTTCCAAGAAGACCTCCGGCAAGTGTAAATGTGAGGGTGAATGTGCTCAAGAAAGTGTGAATGTGATCAAGTAGAGATGCATGAAAAGAACTATGAAAGCATATAAAGCATAGCAAGCAAACAAGGGGCACATGACATATACTATACCAAGATAGAGAAAAAAATGCATGAAAGCATAGGAGCAAATAATCATACAAAGCGTGGAAGCATAGCATATAATATAAAGAACGTGAATAGGAGAAAAGGGGGGCATTAACACAAGAGCATAAACGCAAACAAGCATGGGGGATAAGAAAGCATAACCGCGTACAAGCATTGGGGACATAGATGAATAAAAGCATACGAGAAGGGGGACATAAAAGCATAAATGCATACGGGCATGGGTACCATAAAAATTAAAAAATAAATAAATAAATCAGCGAAGATCGAAGATTATGCTAAGGCTCTAAACATAAGTGCCAAGGCAAATATGTACACGGGAGGATTACCAAAATAAAAATAAAAATAAAATGCCTAGGAAGTCTAAAGGCCACAAGCTAAGACTCTTTATACCTAAAACGCAAGGAAAAATCATCAACAAAGCTCAACGCAAGAAAAAAATGAAACAAGTATTAAAAGTTGCCCATAGATCCTAGACGCCAAACTAGCTCAAAACAGAAGTCAGCTTCAACCTTAATCGCCTATTCTGATTCTAGCTCTCACAAGTTCCTCTCATAGGTGATGTCCTCAGTCAAGAGAAGCTCCTTCATCTCATGCTTCAGTATGTGGTCTCCTCCAAACATGTCCGAACCATCTCAACCGTCTTTCCCTCGTCTCGTTGATTATAGTAGCTACTTCAAGTTCTGCTCTAAAAACTCCATTCGGGACCATGTCTAACAAAGTTTTACCATAGGCCCTGGCACTAAAATGACTCCAACTACGTTTCTTGCAATCCTAGCTCCCGAGTACCAAAGCCTGTAGCCGTTTCCCGTACTATACTATACCCTTCCGTTTAGTCTCTTGGAAACACGTTATGTCCACTTTATGCCTCTTCAAGACATCAACAAGCTCAAAGAGCTCTACGGTCAAAGACCCTACATTCCAGCTAACCACAATCTACCATTTCCCCAGTCACCTTAGTCCCACACACCGCAACAGCAAAAGGAAAAATAAATAAAATAAAGACACATACCTGAGTATGTTCTAGTTGCTCAAATTTCATAATCTGGTACTGCCTGCTGCTTTCCCATCGACATACACGAGGAAATGTGGATGTACCATCCAGTAATTTAGGCCTTCCAGTAACAATATGCTCATAATACCATATCTATGTACAATAAGATATACACACTTAGATAACCGAGTGCATGAATAAACACCACCAACTAAACAAAACTTACTTCAAGTTAAACATTTTCATATTCAAATTCCTTAACTATAAAAGTGAGAAATTGTTTTCATTCTTAGTGACACCCTTAGCCCTTATAGCTCAGGTCTCAAGAAGCCAAATGAGCCAAACCCACCAAGCTTACATAGCCTTACAAAAGCCACATAATGTATCCGATTACAAAATTCGACAATTTCATGTTCTGTATTAATTGGTAACTAATGATCAGTTAAACTGGTGATTTTGATGGTCTTCCGTGAATATCGTTTTTATCCTTGTTTAGGCTTTTAAGGGTCATAATGGAATGTGTTGATTGGCAGCACTTTGATAACTGTGTGAAGTCAAATGATTCAACTTTTTGTGCCGACGGACTATGATTGTAGTGGAATGGTATACTTGTAACCTCATATAAGCTTGTAAAAAAAACTCGATAGAACCTAGTAAATACAATCCTATGGTCCCATATAAACAATCAATAACAAACCAAGCCAATATTGCATTAAAAAGGTGATTTTGGAGTTCAAACACAAGTTGGCAAGTGAAAGGATTCCTTATGCATTGGTATTTCCATATTTCATTGTTATAAACGTGTTTAATTTAACTTGAGAATAGTGATGGTTTTGCGGTACTTTTGAAAGTTACGTAAATGGTTCAAAAAGTGAATCAATCAATTAAAAGAGACTTGACCAGGTAAAAAGAAACTTACTTGAAGAAGAATTAGACATCCACCGATCTTATTTATTTTTTCAGCTTTTCTTTTGGTCGACCAGTCATGAAGATATTGAAGAACAGCGGCACCCCAAGCGAAACAACTTACATTATTCAAGTCTTGAAGAAAAGAAAGATACCTTGAATCCACCTTCCCATTTTCACTTGGGAAAAGTAACGTTCCAAAGCAATATAATAAAAACACCCTAACAAAAGATTGATCGTCCTTCTCACCAATAGACTCAAGTCTATCCTTAAGTGATTCAACACTAATATATCTATTCGAAACAGAAGCATCAAAACTTTTCTCTAGGCTTGTTAGCGGTGCATCTTCCTTTAGGACCACGGGTTCACCAATAACACGTAGTCCTAAAATCAAAGCAACATCTAAAGGGGTTATTGGAATTTCTCCAACTGGAAATACAAACGCTTGTTTCTCAATACTCCATGTGTCCATCAACTCGATCAATTGGGATCTCCTCAGGACGTGTTGGGGAATTTGTAACAAATAGCCAAATCCCGCTCTTTTAATGGAGGTCCTTTGGCTTTTGGTCAATTTAATCACTTGATTTAAAAATGAAGGCAATGAGAATTTTGTAGTGAAAGCCTGCATTAGAAACATGTCTGTAAGGTTAATAGTGCAGCTAATATTCGCTATTTGACATAGTAATGCAAAAAAAAAAATCATCAAAAGGAGCAGCTATGTGTACCTAAGACACTCAATTTTTGCACCACAATTTTAACATCAACATAACTACGGCAACAATGAACCATATATAGAGAAAACATTATTAGGGGGTGTTTGGGATTGCTTATCGCTTCGCCTTATGCTTCTACTCAATAAAAAATACTTTTCAGTCCAAACACCTTATTTTCAGTCCAATTAAACAAATTATTAAGAAATGGTCAACAATTGAAAAAATAGGGTTTTCATCAAGACAATTATATAACCTTAAACTATAATTAAGATAAGTGGAAGCAACATAAAAGATTACAACATATAAAGAAAGAAGATCAGAAATTTATAACACAATAAACTACAAAGTGGTAACAAATCAAGAGTTACAACATATAAAGGAAGAAGATAAAGTACCATTATCAGAAATTTATAACACATAGCAACATAAAAGATTACAACATATAAAGAAAGAAGATAAAGTACCATTATCAGAAATCAAGAGTTACAACATACAAAGTGGTAACAAATCAGAAATTTATAACACATAGCAACATAAAAGATTACAACATATAAAGAAAGAAGATAAAGTACCATTATCAGAAATATGTTTGTTGTTGTTTTTTCATATCAGTGGTATTATGGATTTCAATAATCTAATACAGTACTTTTTGGCAAAGGTTATGTGAAGCTTACAAGGCAAGTTTAAACTTAAAGGCGCCACATCTAAAAATTTTGTGAAATTTTTGGCGGCTTACAAGTCACGTGGTATTTTTCTTTATTTTTCCCAACTGTCATATTTTTTCCAAATATATAGTGACTTTCAATGAACTGAACATGTGTTTTCTTGTGCCAAATGAAAATCAATATTAGTACAAATAAAATACGATAATGTAAGGTCATTAAGCGATTAAGGAAAATGTGCCACAACCACACAAAATTTAAAATAAAATATTCACACCGTTAATGACGGACCGTAAAAATAGGATGTGTGCAAAAAATTACGATAAGAATAAAACGCGAAAGAAAAAACTAAACGAATGATAAATCGAGATTTTACTTAGATATGAAAGATTTATAAAACTTTAAAGAGTTAAATGTTGGATTTTATTATGCGAGTGGGCAATTTAAGTTTTTGGTGGCCACTTTCGAAAAAAGTTTAAATTAAATAAAAGTTTGATAAAATATCAACTTTTTCTAAGAAACATGAGGCGATCGCCCGCCACTCTTACATGCTAGATCCATCCCTCGCACACCGTGTCATGACATTTGGACCATTCATTGACTCTCTGGGAATGCATATTCTCAACTAAGAGTAGGAACCGAAGAAACCCAACATTTTTGGTATCGGATGATACACACAATATGCCTCCTAAATTTACTTATACTGAGCATGTGTTATATAATTTAATACAGGACAAAAGATTTTTTACATATTAAGAGATCAATTTTCAACATCTACTTTTTTTTCATTTTTATTTAATCTAATGGATGAGATTAATACTAACAATTTAAAAAACCTACTTTCATCCTTTTTTATCAAATATTAATATCTTTCAAACCGTTAATCGTTAAACGAAAAAAAAATATACCACTAAGACAAACATTTAATTATCTTTCTATAGATAGGCACTTTGATATACTTTCGACAAATTTTTTTTCTTCGTATTTTTCACGTTTTCTCACTTTTTTCGTTACTGAAATTAAACAAATCACATGTGATTAAACACTAATTTGAATATCACATGTGATATTAGTGTTAAATCACATATGATAAATTTGAATATCACATCTGATATTAGTGTTAAATAATATATGATAAAGTTGAATATCACATGTGATATTACCATGTGATATTTCATATCATATGTGATTTAACACTAAATATCACATGTGATATTCAAATTAGTGTTTAATCACATGTGATTTTTTCATGCAAATCTCATATTCAGAAAAGAAAACAAAAAAAAAAAAACGTAAATAAAACGATTTTTTTTCTTTTTTCGAAAGTATATCAAAGTGCCCGTCTATAGAAAGATAATTAAATGCTAGTCGCGATTGTGTAATTATTTTCGCTTAATGTATGAGGATGGCATTTTTAGTGATTGTGTAAAATTGTATCCTTCTCAAGTATTATTATTCAAAACTTAAAGTGATTGTGTAATTATTTTCGATTATCATTCAAAACTTATTTAATAAACCTCGAGACTACGGGATCTCATTTTGTAAACTCGATATTTATAAAATTCGAATGATAAATCTTTTAATTGACTCAATTAGAGTTTGTTTTTCTATTCTTATAACTGTTATACCATGAAGTAACAACCAGTTTAAATTTAGCTACATTTACAAAATTAGAAGTGTTACAGATTGGTATCAGAGCTATAGTTATAGAGAAACGGGCCTAAACGAGACCTAAACTATAACACCCCCAAAATAGGCTCAGCGGAAGACTTTACTTACTTTGGGGTGCTACGAAATTGGTACATAACACAAGCATAGCGAAACAGAATATACTCATCCATAACTTAAAAACATAGTCAACGATAGTAATTAAGTTTTACATTTATTGAAAAGTACGAAAGTAAGCCCATTAAAAATAGTTCATAAAATTGTATCCTTCTTCATACAATTTTAGATACCAAATTAATGTATGTGTAATTATTTTCGCGATTGTGTAAAATTGTGTCCTTCTTAAAGTATATGTTCCCTTCCGTGCCATCCTCATACATTAAGGAACTGAGATAAACATGCTAAAAATGGTCAACACAAAGGTTGGTGAATTCATAGAGTTTATAGTTTGAAATACGAACAAAATTTAACATTTTAATTGAATAGCAACTGAAATTGATATAACACATAACTCGACGTATCAAGAACAATAGTACGTAACTCAACGTATCAATAGTCAATTGATATAGCACGTAACTCGACGTATCAAGAACAATAGCACGTAATCAAGAACAATAGCACGCAACTCAATGTATCAATAGTCAATTGATATATAGCACATAATTCGACGTATCAATAACAATTGATATAGTACAAAATACAGCTTTTCAAGCAACTGTGGTCATTTTAAAAGTAGTAGCATGTAAAATGAGTAAGAATAGGGGCCATTAACTCACCTATAAACAACTGGTAAATGTTACTAGCAAAAGGATTGTGACATCCCGAGATTTTCCAGATATTTGTTTTTCAAGAAATTGTGTATGTTTTTCATTTACGAACTTTCATGAGCTCATTCGATATGAAAACGAGAAGTTATCTTGCAAAACGTGAAAAATTAGACACCACACTCACTGGCACAAGGGAAAACCCTATGCCGCCCCTCATCTTCCATATTCCGGCCAAAAAAAACAACCTTAATGATGTCCTCTCTATCTTTGAACGATCTTTATTGTTCTTAGGTATGCAATACATTATTTAGGGGTGTTTTTCTTAATAGGAGGGGCGGTCTAAGATTATTTTTTTATATATCATTAACGATTTTTCCTAGAATCTGATGGGGGTCGGTCGAAACCTTAATTGGTGCGTTAGTATGATGTTCAATATGTTGGGTGTTAGGGTTTCGATCATTTGTCTCCTCCTAATTCCTATAATGGTGAAACCCTTTTTAGGGTTTCTTATTTATCCATCGATTGGAGGCCTAGTTGTATCATCATTATAATCACGAGCGTGGATCTATTTGAATGGAACCTTTGTTAGGGTTTCGCTTATCTTTAATTACCGGTGGTGATTATTTTCTGCACGTGGATCTGATGATTGCATGTTCTATTGCAGATATTGGTTATTTGATAAGTGGGTTTTGAGAGAGTGGTTGAATGTATGTTAGGGTTCTGTTTAATCCTAGTGTTCTTTCATTGGCAGTTGTTTCGATCGGTTTTGCATGAAACCCTAACTTTTAGGGTTTCTTTCTCTTGACTGCTGCAACGTTATTGAAGTTAGGGTTTTAATCCATTGTTCGTGGATCTATTACCTTATTACTGATTCGATTAGGTGATTTGTGGTATTGGGTGCTGCTGCTAATCGATTGTAAGTTAAGTTTGTGGGTAACTTGTTCAAAAACCCTAATACCATCGCAAGATCCGTTGCTGATTATTCTATTATGTGGTCTCGTAATTGGTATTTACTGCAAGGTAAGGTTTTGTTAACCCTATGAGTGTCACACAATGGTCCTTATGTGCGTTGCTGGTATAGTGTGATGGGGTTGTGTTCATTCAGATTCCTAATGTTTTAGGATTGTTCGTATGGTGAAAGTTGCAGGTTCGATGCATTGTTGTTACCATTCAAATTGGTTTCTTGCCATTGGTACCTACATACTCACGTTGGTATCTATATGATTCAACGTAATGGCGTAGCTTGGTTATCGTTTGTTTGAATGGTTGAGTTTTTGTTTTTAAAAGACAAGCCCTAAAATTGTGTTGATCATTCAAGTATATTTTGATATATATCATCTTTGAATATTGTGAATTAATGTGATTAATATTTGAATAAAATGGTGCTTCCTATTGATGTGGTATGTACATAATGTAATTATGTAATATTTACTTGAAAATGATACATGTTAGATTCATATTGTATGATATAATATTTTTTCATGATTTTGTTATGTTTTATGTTCTTTATATGTAGTTCTCAAGGTATGAGTTACCACTCATGTACTTGATTTTATCTTTATACATGACAAACGATTAAGATGTACAGTACTTTAGTACTTACTAATTAAATACAATGGGTCAAGTATTTTTCACATTGATGATTTACAATTTATCTTGAATGAAAAGTGTTCTCATCGGGAATTTTTTCGCTTTGTTATAGCGATTGACTAGTTAGAATCAGAAATGTATAACTATGGTAATGTTCATGTTAGTACTTGGTATTAGTAAACATGAAGTGTCCATTTAATATTGTTTAGGAGTTATTGCTTCACTAAGTAATTAGATCAAAGCAACACAAGGTAGTTAAACTAAAGGACATGTTAACCTGTTAAGTACGACCATTATGCTAAACAACCTCTCGTTATATCTCAGATATTGTGTAAGCAACATAATGACATATTATATGGTAGTGGTTTGGTAATTTGTTTTATTATAATTTAGTGTAAGTTAGCTCTTTTCCGACTAAATATTGCTAGGTCGCTAGCTTTGCCATTATATCTAATTACCCGCAAATTCACATCGAGTAATTCAGAATCGATTTTACATAAAGTGTAAATGTCTAGTGTCTAGTTTCTATGATGAAAATTACATCTTGATCACTTTTGTAATATCTTTTTCTATACAAAGAAATTGCAATATGCCCCGATCCCATCGCTGATACTCCGCCTATGTCGCCTTCAAGTGAAAATGGGGATGCTTTTGTCGATGACATCCCAACAATGAAACAAGCTCAAGAGCAAGAAACCAAGAATGATGGTGAAAAGGAGAAAGGTGAAAGGAGAAGCGAAAAGAGAAAGGAAAGGAACTTGTGAATCAAATCTACGATGGAATCATTTCACTAGGGATACTCCTAATTCGAGTATGCTAATTGCAATTATTGCACTCGAGCAATCAAGTGTCCTAGTAAGCATGGAACCAAGATTTTGCACAATCATCTAAGTCGTTCGATGGGAATGATGGAGGTTTTGTTTGTGGTGTTGTGCTACTACAAACATATTGTACGCTGATGATCGCTTGATTGGGGAATCGTTGATTGGAGGTTGAAGTTTGTTTGGAGGTCGACTTGCACATGAGATGTTGTGCCCACATCTTAAGTCTTGTGCTTTCTAGTGGATTGATATAATCTTAATCAAAGTTAATTTGCAACTTTTATGGAATCAAGCGTCAGATAGTGATGGAAGTTAAGTCGAAGGTCTTATTCAAAACCTTATTATCATCTTTCTTGGACTTGGCATTGATTCCATCAGTTTATTATTTGGTCCTGTGATCGATGGTGCTCTATTTGTCGTGAAGTTAGGGTTGTGAACCCTATTTTCGTCTATGACTCATCAAGATACAATGGGTTTCTTTTTTAGCTAGAGTTTCACCACTTTGAAACTTGTACTCCTTCCGTCCCAAAATTATAGTCCCCTATTAATTTTTTCGGTCTTTCTTTTACAACTTTGACCTTAAATATTTTTGTTTGTGTTATATAATACTTGATGCAAATTATATGAATGGATTGTGTTTTAAATGCATTTTTCATTATTATATTTTTCATCAACCATTGTATAACAAAAATAAAAATATTTAAGGTCAAAGTTAAAAAAGAAAGACCGAAAAAGTCAATAGGGGACTATAATTTTGGGACGGAGGTAGTAGTATATTAGGTATTGGATCGAGTTGTAGTGCTGGTTTGGTCCTGTTTGGATCAATGGGGATCGTTGTAGTTGTTTGGATCAATGGTGTGGATTTTCTATCCTACCATGGTTTCGGCTGCAGCGTTGATAATTATGGACTTCTATGACGACGTGAGAAGATTCAAGTATTTACTTGAGGTTTTAATTTGTAATCTTATAGTCGTTGTAGTTTTATGTTCATGTATTTGTTATAACAAAGGGTTTGCCACTCTTGGTCGGATTATTGGTGTTATAGGAATGGTTTGTCATTCCTATATGAGTGTCTGTAAGTGTCCTAAGGGACTGAGATGAGGGAAGTCACCCTCATCCTTTGTACTTCAATGTTTTTGGTGTAATGAATTTTACCGGGGTGAATTAACCCTTTTACCCAAAAAACACGTACTGGCACAACCGACAATTCAATTTAATCGTTATTTAATTTGCAAGAAATTAGTCATGTGAATACTCATTCTTATTTGAAAAATTATTCGAACACAATGACGTGATTTTCGTAATTTGAATAACCCGCTTACTAGTCTAAATGTGTGCCGAATCAGAAATGTTAAAAGATTGAAGAAATTATAGTTATGGTCCATGTAGTTAAAATTCCTTGTACCCCCTGCACTTTGGCATATTACAGATTGGTCTTTGTATTTTTTATAAGAAGGAAAAGTGCATCTAGGGTTAGGGTTTTTGGTGATAAAACATCTCAGCCTCCATATCCCCTCCCCTCTCCACATTCTGGCTGCCGCTCCGGCTGATATTCCGGCCAACGCCGTCAGCCACCACCACGCCATCAACCACCTTCTCTCTCGCTTGCCACGACCATGTTGTTTAGAATCGAAGAAGAACAAAAAGAAAAAGAATTTATCGGAGTTTGATCCCGGGAGTGATTCGTGTTTGTGTGTTACTAGGTCGAGCTCATCTCGCCACTTTCCTCTCATATCTCTTTTCTCTCTCTCGATTGGGTATGTCGAAACCTGCTTTAGTTATTTTTTTCTTGTTCAAAACGGATATAAGCAATTTATTAGAGTTTTCGTGGATACAAATCGATTAAAATTATGTTTTGAAAACTTCTTGTGGTTCTATACGAGTTAAAACCCACGTAAACATACCTTTCAGTGCACCGTAGAATATAAAGTTTATATTTTGGAGACGCTTAGGAAAACGTGATAATATAATTTGTTGTTATGTAGTGATTAGTTCATATCTATTTTCCATTATTTATTGGTTGTCGGTGTGCGTGCGGTGCCGTGTTTTTCCGAGACAATGAGATAACCTCTCGTTTTCATTCGTAATTAGTCAGGGAGTAATAAAAAGTAATTATTACTTCGTCACTTAATGTAAAACATAAATTTAAGTACCACTGCGTGTCGTAGTGTGCGGGCTGACTTCCTAGATGATCGTTCAAGCTTACGTATGCTTAAAATAGAATTCAGTGAATAATAAATTCGCATTTATTATTAAAATAATTAATGGAAATTTACCGTGTGTGCGGTGTCGTATTTTTAAAGAAACGAGATGACCTCTCATTTTTAAGTTTTTTATATCGATAGCTGTAAGAAAATAACCGATTTGAATTTTCTGACGTAATAAATATTATTATAGCAATCCGGAAATTTACGGGTTGTTATAGTCTACCCACCTTACAGGGAATTTGTCCCGGATCTCAGTTTACGTTACCCGATAGGGTGTCGGGAAAGAGGTGATGGTATTTGTAACAGGTTTTGAGTTTCACTAGGTTATTCTAGGGTTTCCCTTTGTGTATGGGTATCTAAGTGTTCTGCCATTAGCACATCCTCTATCTGAGGTGTAATGATTTTCTAGGGTAAGTTCATTGGGTGACGGTTCTATTTTTTAACGTCACAATGTTTCACTATTTCCTTAGTGTGGGTACCTCTAAATTCTCATGGTCTTATCCAACATGTGATCAAAACCCATTTGTTTCTGGTGTTTATTGATACTAAAGTATGGTGGTTGATCCTTAAGACTTGTTACGGGTTTATGCGTTTTCTTCTTAAAGGAATGGAGAAAATTTTGTTTTCAAAACCTTCATTTGAGTAAATGTTTATACGAGTTTGACCTAGACAATATTTCAAGTAGAAGTACCTACCGAATTAGGGGGATGACCAGAACTAGTACTAGCTTCCCCATGAGAAGGGTTGCTAGTAGAAGGAGTGGTGACAGCTTTGGGCCTATACTGCATATTTTTACCAACTAGAACCCCATTAAATAGATTACAACTTTTAGTATCCTTAGCATTCTTCTTAGCTTTACCTTTTTAGTATCCATAGTTGTACTCTTTTTTCCCTCTTTCAGGGTTTTCCCACTGGGTTTTTACCTGGAGAGGTTTTTAAGGAGGCAGTCTCATTTGGTTCATCAATCTCCTTCGAAGCGGCTGATGGACAGTTGTGGCGATTCATGTTTCCTGCGGTGGTTGTTTCCTATTGGTGATTTAGTTTTTGTATGTTGATTATTAGTTTCGCTTTGTGGCCTGTCACAAGCGATTAGTGTATAGTGGTTGTTTAAACTTTAGCTTGAGGTTAATGTGGTATCTCAGCCACATTCCATTGTACTTCATTTGTTTGTGATTAATATATTTTACCAGGGTGAAGCCCTTTTACCTAAAAAATGGTTTTCCAAGATCGATCTACGTTCGGGTTATCATCAATTAAAGGTTCGAGAAGAAGACATTCCTAAGACGGCTTTTAGGACTCGTTACGGACATTATGAATTCACAGTTATACCTTTTGGCCTTACGAATGCGCCTGCGGTTTTTATGGATCTCATGAATTGGGTGTGTAGGTCGATGTTGGGAAAGTATGTCATCATATTTATTGATGATATTCTCATCTACTCGCAGAACGAGGAAGAACATGCGGTCTATTTACGAGAAATTCTCGAGACCTCGAGAAAAGAAAAATTATATGTCAAATTTTCGAAATGTGAATTTTGGTTACAAGAAGTCTAATTTCTTGGACATGTTGTTAATCCGGAGGGTATTAAGGTCGACTCGTCAAAGATAGAAGCAGTAATGAATTGGCAAGCACCAAGAAATGTAGGAGAGATACGAAGTTTTCTGGGTTTGGCGGGATATTACCGTAGGTTCATACAAGACTTCTCCAAAATCGCATCTTCGCTAACTAAACTTACAAGAAAGAATGTCCCTTATGAGTGGGGAAAGGAGCAAGATGACGCTTTTTCTACCTTACGAAGGAAATTATGTGAGGCACCGATTTTAGTTTTACCGGAAGGAACGGAAGATATGGTGGTATATAGTGATGCATCTTATTCCGGTCTTGGTTGTGTTCTTATGCAAAGGGCAAGGTAATTGCCTATGCATCGAGGCAATTGAAGAAGCACGAAAAAGATTACCCGACTCACGATCTTGAATTTGCAGTCGTGGTTTTCACGTTAAAAATATGGAAGCATTATCTCTACGGCGTGGAGTTTATAATTTATATCAATCACGGAAGTTTTCAATATTTCTAAAACAAAAAGGATCCGAATATGAGACAACTGAGGTGGTTAGACTTGTTGAAAGATTATAATTGTGAGATCTATTATCACCCGAGAAAGGCGAACGTCGTAGCGGACGCATTAAGTCGTAAGGACCAAGGTGAAGTTACTCAAATCCATTCATTACAAATGATCATCACGTCCGATTTCTTCGACAAGATTAAGTTAGCTCAAAAGGAAGCATTGAAAGAAGAGAATTAGGAAAGAGAGCGTATTACTTCTCATGTTCCTCATTTTGAAGAAGATAGTCGTGGAATTAAGACGCGATATGGGAGAATTTATATTCCCTTTCATAGTAACATCAAAATGTTACTTTTGAATGAAGCTCATAAGTCAAAGTATTCTATTCATCCAGGAGCTAACAAGATGTATCATGATTTAAAAAGAGATTATTGGTGGCCGGGCATAAAAAGGGATTGCGCAAAATATGTTGAGAAATGTTTAACTTGTTTGAAAGTTAAGGCCGAACACCAAAAACCAAATGGCAAGGTGCAACCTTTAGAAGTACCGGTTTGGAAATGGGAAAAGATTACGATGGATTTTTTTACAAAGTTGCCTCGAACAGCCAAAAAGCACGACGCGATTTGGGTAATAGTAGATCGATTGACGAAAAACGCACACTTTATACCAATAAGAGAAAATATGCTTGTTCATAAGCTAGCAAAGATTTATGTCAATGAAATAGTCGCACGACATGGAGTACCCATTTCCATAATCTTCGATAGAGATGGAAGATTTACTTATTCATTTTGGCAAAACTTCCAAGAAGAATTAGGCACAAAATTAACATGAGCACGACTTTTCATCCACAAACCGACGGGCTAAGTAAAAGAATGATTCTAACCCTTGAAGATATGCTACGAGCTTGTATAATCAACTTTGGAGGGAATTAGGATGATCATTTACCTTTAGTCGAATTTGCCTATAACAATAGTTAACACGCTTAGTATAGAGATGTCGCCTATGAGATGCTTTAAGGTAGAAAATGTAGAACCCGGTGTGTTGGGATGAAGTTGAAAAAGAGAATTGGCTAGTACGGATGTAGTACTAACAACAATCGAGAAAATAGAGATGATTCGTGAAAGATAATAAGTACTAAAGGTAATACAATTAAACTTTGGTTTAATTGTACGATTTTGATAAAGTAAACGCTTTTTATAAAGATAATAAGTAACAAAAAGGTAATACATTTCGAGACATGAGACCCAGGAATTGAAGCTTAATTTGAATTGGATTGCGGATCGGTTAACGTTAATAAATTCTACCAACATGGTTATTTGGACTTATTAGATTAGCGAATCCAATAAGGGCTCGATAAGTATGCGAAGAGAAGGTTATTAATTCGAACCCATCCTAAGATCGTTATGTGAAACCTTTCAAGATTAACTTTGAATTAATAAACGAGACGAAGGGAACACCAATCTTATTAAGTTGACGAATTTAATAAGACTTGACGAATCGTTCGAGCACTTTATTAAAGCTTAGTCTAATCTATTAGACCCGACCACTTTGTGACCTATATGACGCACATATTCTTGTTTTTTGTCGTCGCGTGAGTTTGCGTCATTGTTGAGTTGGTTGTCAAATTGATTATTGGATTGAACTTCGTGTAATCTTGAGATTCGCGTGCGTTATTTGAGTCCACGTTCTACAAGTGACAAGGCCAAGTATTCCACTCCACCGTGTTGCTTCGAATAGAAAGAATGTTTATGTTTTCGTATGACTTTATTATTGGCGAATTCATGAGGATCGATACTGAGTCGCGTCTTTTTGCTATTATTAGGTTGTGCCGAGTCCGCTGTGTTGTGATATTCTTGTTGCTGTTGTGCTATTCTTCTTTAGAGTGATTGTTTTTGCATTTCTTTGCTAAGGTGAGTTTCATAGCCCCACTTTTATTCATACTTTTGCTTTACTAAATACTGGGGTATGAAAATATGCAAAACATTTTGATTGGACCGATTATGAAATTGTGTCTTGTTATTTATTACGTAGTCAAGGCTAAGGTTTAGCCTCTCTTTAAATTGCCACTATTAGGTCACTAATTAATGTTATAGATAGATCTATCGCGGTTGACCACCCCGTCTGGACTTGCTTGCCCAACTTGCCAGGGTGACACCTGGATTTGTGGTTGCAAAATTTGCCATGACGTATAACATCTTGGTTTTTGGTATGTGATTAGAGTGTGATGGTTGCTTATATGTTGTGACTTATGTTTCGTAATAAGGGGATTTACTGTTTAGTCCAAATGCTTCGTATTTAAATTAAACCTATGAACTCACCAGCTTTTTGTTGACTTTTTAGCATGTTTTTTTTGGGTAAAGGGGAGTAATCCTGCACCCTGGTAAAATATATTAACCAAAAACATTGTAGTACAACATATGAGAGTGAGTCTCTCATCTCAGTCCTTTAGGACACTGACATGCAATCACTATATAAGAATGACATGCCATTCTTATAACTTCATATAAGAGTGACACACCACTCTTCTAACTAACATATGAACATAAATTACAACGAAAATAAGATTACAAATAAAAACTCAAGTAAATATACTTGATTCTTCGCAAGTCATCATAGATGTCCAAAACCTTCTGTCACACCCCCAAATTACCTGTTTTGCAGCGGAATGGAATACCTTGGGGAGGACTGTCATAACATCAAAGTTACAGTTATATTGAACGACCTAAAGTGTCGCTTTTGAAAATATCGCTTGATTCATTAGAATAATCGAGTTTACAAAATGTAGTTCCCAAATAGAAATAAATTTGTGCGGAAATAAGTTTGTTACAAGCAAGCGTTGTTTTAAATGCATAAATCCCATGTGTGACGCGTCGTCACCACGACTCTATGATATGTCCATATGCATGCCATGAAGTGAATGCCTTAGATACCGAGATAAAACATGCTAAAAGTGTCAACACAATGGTTGAGTGAGTTCATAGAGTTTGGTTAACAAGTAAAGCTTTTAAAGAGCGCTTATGCAACAAAAGCAAAGTTTTTGGTCATATAGAATAGTTCGCAAAGCAAAGGCATCAGAATCCACCCGGCCCAAGTCCCGCTTATACAAAACTTGCAACCCGTGTGTTTACAACCCATCGCTAAAAATAGTATATCAATCATGTATGCATGTATCATAGTAGTTAAAAGTATAAATGTCACCATTAGGTTCTTCCAACACTGTGTTGGGATGTATCCATAAATGGCCTTCCAACATATAAATATTGGGATGTTTGTAAATTAATAGCCTTCCAACAACTTAATTTGGAGCCACTAATTCTTGTATCTTTGTAAATTAATAGCCTTCCAACAACTTAATTTGAGCCACTAATTCTTGTATGTTTGTAAATTAATAGCCTTCCAACAACTTAATTTGAGCCACTAATTCTTGTATGTTTGTAAATTAATAGCCTTCCAACAACTTAATTTGGAGCCACTAATTCTTGTATGTTTGTTCCAATTATGTATATGAAATCAAGTATAACCCAATCAAGTATATAACGCAATCAAGTCTAAAGTATAAGTAATGTGGCTTGGCAAAAGTGTTTAAATGTTTTGATAAATAAGCATGTATCTCGCCCCAAATAGTTTATAAGAATTCAAACGGTAAAAGCGGGTATGAACTCACAAGAATATGTAAGAGTTTAAAGTATTTGTGAAAGTAAATGAAAATAGTTTGAGCATGTATCTCCCAAAAGTTTGTAAACAATTAATAGAAAGTGGGCTATGAAAACTCACCGGTATGATTGATATGCTAACAAAATGAAGTGCACTAAAATGAGGCTCTAAACTATCCGCGACCTAAATGAATGTCATGACTTGAGTTATGATATGTTGTTGTGAATGCGTGATACAATGTCGCTGCATGCAACTCCATATGATATCCATACCACTTGTACGCTTTGGAAATAAAGTTTATCGTCAAAATATGTTTATGACATCCCGTCATATAATAAAATACTTTGCAAGTATTTACGCTGAACTAATATCCCACGATAGTCATTTAATGATTTATTGTGAAATTATAACTTTTCGTCAGTAATCTAATGTCGTTGAAATTTTTCATGAAAGTGGCTAAAATGGCCTTGAAAAGTTAGTCGAAAATGGTGCACGCCGAGTGTTAGAAATGAACTCAACGGTTTTAGGAAGCTTGTATCAATATCTCAAAGTTTCAAGTGTTTAAGTTTTCATCCTAGAGGTCTCGATCACCAAGAAAATATAGGTTAAGTATTGCACTTTAGTTCAAAAATATAGTTTAAAGGATGGTTTTCGCAAAGTTTGAGTGACTATATGTTATTCGTTACAACTCCGCTCAACAAACGGTTTAACATTTTGGAAAATATGCTAGGCGAACTTACTTTTACTAGAAGACATCACGTTATAAAAGTCCTACATCATTGTTAAAACGTCCGCCAATATAGTCCTTTAGTTGCCGTAGTATGTTTGTAATAAAGAATATATTAATTTTGCTAATAGAATTAAGTTACGGCAACTTGGTTTATCGCGTAATTTAATCGTTACAAGTCCGTTTTCACGCTTTTCACATCCTTAGATTCGTGTCAAAGTATACTAATATATTTTTGATAAGTCGACACAATTTATAAAGCTTAAGACTCATTTTGACTCGTAGGTGTAACATTTTCAATGTCAAATTTCTGGTTAATAGTTTTCACAAACTTGAAAATTCATAACTTCTTCGTTATAGCTCCGCTTTAATCCGCTCAAGCGCCACGCTTGCTTTAAAGTGTATTTTCTAAATATCTAGCCCAAAATAGTATACCCACCGCCGGATTTTCCAGATTTACAAAATAAGATCAGACCTATTTTAGACTTGTCGAAAAGAGTTTTTCTTGCGCCAAACCTATTCTAACCCATTCAAAATAACCTCAAGTTATTCTAATCCTACCATACACCTTCTTAGGGTGTCATGGTTTCCTAGACATCACCAAAACTAATATATAACAAGGAATAATTATAGGATGACTTATATATATAACTCTTGAAAATCATTGAAAAGTGGTACAACATCATATGACTTGCATGTTTTTGGCTCAAATATGATAAAATGAATATGAAATGAATATGTAAGATGAAAAATGAAAATGATATGCTTACTAGTTTACTTGATGAGGTGACAAGAACAAGGATTAAACCTAAACACCCTAGGTTTTATTTCAAAACCTTTAATAAGAGTGTAACTAGATTGTTAAACACTTGACAATGGAAAAACTTGATGATCTCTTCAAACACCTATGGAAGGCCGTTTTGAGAGGAAGGAAACAAAGAGAGAAGAAAACTACTAACTTTTGAATTATTTGTGATGAATGAATTATGAAAGTGAGGTGAAGTATAAAACTATACAAGTTAGAAAAATTTTACCAACATTAAATGCTACATCCCCCTTGGTCGGCCAAGGGGGAATGCATTTGTAAAATATAATTTTTTTTCTTTTATTGTATATATAATTGTGTAGGTAAAAGATGTAAGTTAAATAAGTATAAGTAAAGGTAACTTGTCTACATTTGTGAAATTAGGGTAGTGTTGTCTAAAAATAAACTTTAATGGATCAAAGTAAAGTATATTGAGATCATATAAATTGTAAAATACATTTCTTGTAAAATTTGAGGATATAATAATTATCGTGTAGTTTTTAAGAAAAGCGTCGTAATAATATAAATTTAACGATTTATATACAAAATAAATTTAAACACCTGGTAAACTCAAAATATTATTTTATAAAATAAATGTAAGTATAAAAATATGTCGGATAGTTTTTGGAAGTATCGGATTAAATGTTCAAAATAACAACTTACGCGATAACGTTTATTTAATATGAAATTATGCGTTTAATGTGAAATGCAAACTATGCATGAGCTAATATGGTGAATGTAGAGTTTGAGAAATGACCAAAATTGAGAATTGTGACACCTTCGACGATGCGAAACATAGCCATTGTAGTACTAGATTAAACAACACCAATCCACGCCAATCAACTACACCAAACACCCATTGATCCATAAGGACCAAACCAACAATGTCCATAACAAACACATAAACTACGACTTGATCCAATACCTCATCTGCTACAATTCCAAAAGAATGAAACTCTAGATAAGAATGTAATCCGGTGTATCTCGATCAATCATAGACAAAAAATAGGGTTGCAACCCTAACTTACAGCTAATGAAGACAAAGTCAAGCACCAAATCAAATAATGATCATCTGCAACTTAAATCTGTCCTAATACAACGTCCATCAATACTAGCGATGTGAATGATCATAAAAGCCAAATCATATGCGAATCAAAATGGCATCATGACCAAAACTAGTAACTTCCAATCATCCAACACATGCGAAAATAAACCCGCCTGCCTTAGAAAATCAAGCAAAATCGAGCCCTAGAACCTAGGGTTTATACCACCGCCAAAATCGGTCATGAGAGATCGTGAACGAGCACAACCAATCATGTTTACCAACCAAGGCGTAAATACGCATGACCGAATTCAAACATGAAGAAACTCAAAGAACCAAGTCTCACAAAACCCGTGTCGATCCGGCGATCCACGCCATCTCGCTAAAAACAATTTACACGAACAAGAAAATTAGAAAATATGCAATACGAAATGAATCGATAACCTAATCAATAGGGTTTAGGAACCCTAACTTCCATATGAAAATTGAAAAAGAGCCGACATGAAAAATAAAGTCCAACAACACGGATCGGTCGAAAGCAAAACCAAGAGTTTTCGAGCAAAACCCCACTTCAAACATAAACCCTAATCTCTCAAAACCAAGAACACCGAGATCCACCCCACACTTACCGTAAAATCCCTTATAACACCAATAAAACCCTAGAATGGGTTTACCTCCAATTGAAAATAATAAACCCTAAATAGGTTTATAGCAATCAACGTATCAATGGTAACCACCGATCGCACCATAAAGATGTTAAGTAAATACAAAACAGAAACGATCCTAAAGACGCCGCTATAAACCCTAAAAATAGATTAACACCTGCTCATGAAGTGGTAATAATGATCAAAAAGACAGCTAGGGTTTTGAGAAAGCGAAGAAAACCACCTAATAAGAGACGATCCGAAAACAAATGGATAAATAATTAACCAACCGACCATTCACACCAAACCTATTCTTGAGATCGCCTAGAGTTGTCCGTGATCGTGGCTAGATTGTTTTAAGTTCCTAGCATTATACCATCTTGAAACCGAGGAGTCCCAGCTCGAGATGTAGACCTATCCTAGTTATCTTGTTAGTACCGTTGTTATGATCGCTTTTGATTACTCAGTATCCTTTCATGTATTGCACTTCGAAAACTATGAGTTATGGTTATTAGAAAGTGCATCCTTTGGTTTTGATTCGGTCTTTAGTTATTTTGTTATGATGTAGTATCATCCTTGTTAGCTTGATTGTGTATTCGTGCGGTATTCGATATCCCTTGAAACCAAACCCAGTCTAATAGAACGTGAGTTATGAAGTTATGAAACTCTTGTGTTAACCTTCAGATCAATGGCACCAAGACCAAACCCGCTTAGGACCACCCGAGCAGCTCCTGCTGCTGTTACTCCTCTTGTCCGTCGAGGTCGTCGTCCGACCCCGACCACTCCACCTGTTGAGAACCAGAACACTGATAACCCCGCTGTTGAGAACCCGGATGTTAATGACCAAGCTGAGAATGGTCATGTCCCACCGAACCCTCCGCCTTTGAATCAAGCCTACGTCGACCAAATCTTGACACAACGTGTAGCTAAGTCGCTAATGAGTCCAATCATTTAAACACCTCGTGGAACCCCACCGCTTAATCGAGCTTGAGGTTGTACCTACAAAGAGTTTCGATTTTGTGGTCCCATCGAGTTCGAGGAACCGAGGAGTGGTTTACCTAACAAGGTGGATGGAGAAAACTAAATCAGTGTAACCATTAGTAATTGTGATGAGTATTCCAAGGTTAAGTATGCAACGTTCACTCAAGGACAAAGTGTTGACTTAGTGGAACAACTATCACGCATCAAGAGGAAGTGAGATAGCATATGGCATGACTTGGACCCAGCTTTAAGGCTCTTCGATCAAGACTTCTTGTCCTAGGAATGAGGTTAAGAGTTAGAGGTTGAGTTCGGAACCATAAGGTTAAGGGTAGCGACATGACTTTACAACCATCGATTCCACGAGTTGTCATTGCTTTGACCAGAAATGGTTCGCACTGAGGCCCTTAAGATTGAGAGGTACACTAATGGATTGCCTCTAGCTACTAGGAATGATGTCATCTCTGCGAAGCCGAATAACTTGCATGAGGCAGTTACAATAGCCCATCGTTTGATGGACTCTCTTGTGTTAGAAGGAAGAGACAAGAGTAAAAGTGATAAGAGGAAGATGAATGAGACTGTTAAGGGAGATAGCAACAAACGACGAGAGACTGCCAGGATGTATGCTATAGGTAATGGAGAGAAGAAGGGTTATGAAGGTATCAAACCCTTGTGTAATCGTTGCAGTCAACACCACCATGGGCAGTTCTTAATAGTGTGTAGGAATTGCTCTAAGGAAGGACACATGGCCAGAGACTGTAGGCCCCGACCCCTTGTTGTAGCACAAACTGCATAAGGAGCGGACTGGAAGGCCACTGTCACCTGTTTTGGATGTGGAAAGAAAGGGCATTTCAAGAATGAGTGCCGAGAGCCGTGGGTGAGAGGAAACCCCAGTAATAGAGGAGGTTTAGTAAATCGAGGTGTGGGAAGTAATGGGCATAACCCTGTGAAGCGAGAGGTTGAAGGGAACCGGGAAATCGGTCTTGCCGAATCAGCAGAGACGTGGAGCAACGCGAGTGTACGCTATTGGGAAGGAAGTCGGTGGGGACCCGAATGTAGTTACGGCACGTTCCTTCTCAATAACCGCTATGCTTCCACACCGTTTGATACCAAAGTCCGATATGAGTTTCAGATCCATCACCTTTATGCCATTACTAGGAATTTCCCCAACACCTTTAGGGTTAAGTTATGATGTGGAGTTAGCTAATGGAAATAGGGAATAGTCTGAAGTTGCGCACTAAGTTTCCTAAACCACCAGTTTAGCATAGACCTTTTGCCGGTTACCTTAGGAAGTTTTGACGCCATCATCGGAATGGATTGGTTGTCGAAGAATGGTGCACATATCATCTGCGATGAGAAGATCGTACGTGTACCGTATGGCAAAAACGTTCTGAGCATACAAGGAGATCGGAGTGACTGTGGAGGTCCCTCCCGGTTGAGCATCATCTCTTGTATTAAGGCCCAGAAGTACATTGATAGAGGAGGTTGTCTTTTCTTGGCTTGAATTTCTGAAAAGAAAAGCGAGAAGATGAGTGAAAGACACCTCAAGGATGTACCCGTCGTTAGAGATTTTCCAGATGTGTTTCCGACGATTCGCTGTGATTCCACCGTTAGACAAGTGGAATTCCAAATTCGATTGATACCGGTGTCTTTTTGTAGCCCGGGCACCCTATCGACTTGCTCCAAGAGAATTAGAGGAACTGTCTAAGCAGTTGGCAAAATTTTCAAAGAAGGGATTCATTCGACCAAGTTCGTCACCATGGGGAGCACCGATACTGTTTGTGAAGAAGAAGGATGGATCGTCCCGTATGTGCATTGACTATATGGAGTTGAATAAGTTGACGGTGAAGAACCGGTATCCACTTCCTATGATATATGACCTATTCGACCAACTCCAAGGATCTAGTATCTTTTCTAAGATCGACTTGAGGTATGGATATCACCAGCTTAGAGTTTGAGAGGAAGATATCCCTAGACGGCATTTATAACTCGTTATGGGCACTATGAATTCCAAGTGATGTCGTTTGGTTTGACCAACGCGCCAGCGGTATTCATGGAGCTCATGAATCGAGTGTGTAAGCTGTATCTGGATAAGTTTGTGATAGTATTCATAGACGACATCTTGATATAATCCAAGATTAGACAGGAGCATGAAGAGCATTTGAGGCTCATATTGGAGTTGTTAAGACAAGAGCAACTGTATGCCAAATTCTCTAAGTGTGGATTTTGGATTCCGACCGTACAATTCTTAGGCCACGTGATAGATAGTCGAGGAGTTCACGTCGACCCAGCTAATATTGAGGCCATTAAGGAATGGGCCACCCCTAGGAACCCATCAGAAGTTCGCCAGTTTCTAGGTCTACCAGAGGTTCATTGAGGGATTCTCCAAGATAGTTAAGTCGCTGACCAAACTGACGCAGAAGGACGTTGAATATGAATGGGGAGAAAAGGAAGAAGAAGCATTCCAACTATTGAAGGAGAAGTTGTATAGTGCGCCCATCCTAGCTTTTCCTAAAGGAAGCGAAGATTTTGTCGTGTACTGCGACGCTTCGCATAAAGGCTTAGGTGTTGTTTTGATGCAACGGGAGAAGGTGATAACTTATGCCTCCCGACAACTTAAGAAGCATGAGAAAAACTACACCACCCATGACCTAGAGTTGGGTGTTGTAGTGTTTGCCCTTAGGATTTGGAGACAAGTTCGAGACTAAGTGTGTAGTGTTTACCAACTATAAAAGCCTGCAACACATCTTAGACCAGAAAGAGCTGAATATGAGACAGCGCCGCTGGTTGGAATTACTCAGTGATTATGACTGTAAGATTCGTTATCATCCTGGTAAAGCCAATGTCGTTGCAGATGCCCTCACCGTAAGGAGAACATTCCACCTTTACTCGCTCGATCCTTAGGAATGACCATTAGTTCATCTCACCGTCTCAAATCTTAGTCGCTCGTCGCGACATTGACTAAGAGAACCGTCCATTTGAGAACCTTCATGGAATGGTAGAAAGTGAAACGGCTTGAAGCGTTCGACGAACCCTATGCTTCGGAGATGTGTCGGATACCATTTCATGGCGGAATCATGAGTTGATTATGTACGAGTCGCATAAATCAAAATACTCTATTCATCCCGGAGCCGATAAGATGTATCATGACTTGAAGAAATTCTACCGGTGGCCGAACGTGAAAGCCGTCATAGCTCTATATGTCAAGAGGGTGCTTGACTTGTTCCAAGTTAAAGGCCAAACACCGTAAACCTTCGTGACTTTAGTACAACCCGAACTCCTATATGGAAATGGGGCGAATCAAGATGGACTTCATCACCAAATTACGAGAACAGCTTAACGGCAATGACGCTATCCGGGTAATTGTGAATCGCTTAACTAAGTATGCTAGCTTCTTGGCCATTAGCGAGGTCGATAGTATCGACAAGCTCGCTCGGTTGTATGTCAAAGAGATAGTATCTCGTCATGGAGTACCTATATCTATCATTTCGACCGAGATAGCCGTTTTACGTCCAACTTTGGAAATCCTTACAAACGGCATTAGGAACAAAATTGGATATGAGTATCGCTATCATCCTCAAACCGATGGTCGGTGAAAGGACCATTTAGACCTTTGAAGATATACTTCGCATGTGTCATCGATTTTGGCAAAGGTGGAGAAATACCTACCTTTGGCCGAATTCTCCTACAACAATAGTTATCATACTAACATTAAGGCCGCACCATTTGAGGCATTGTATGGCCGAAAATGTCGTTCCCCGATCTGTTGGGCGGAAGTTGGCGAGAGTCAGCTTACCGGTCTCAAACTCGTTCTAGAAACCACTGAAAAGATAATTCAGATCCGTAATCATTTGCAAGCCGCCCGTGATAGACAAAAGAGTTACGCCAATAGGAGGCGTAAACACTTAGAGTTTCAGGTGGGAGACCGAGTCATGTTGAAGGTTTTCCCTTGGAAAGGGGTGATATGCTTCGGCAAGCGTGGAAAACTCAACCCCCCAATACATTGGTCCCTTTCCAATCCTGGAAAGAATCGGACCAGTAGCTTACCGACTTGAGCTACCTTTGGAGTTGAGCAGTGTACATGATGTCTTCCATGTTAGTCAACTTAAGAAATGTCTTTCCGAGGAAAACCTAGTTGTACCTATGAGAGATATTTGTATAGATGAGAGTTTGAATTTCGCTGAGGAACCGATTGAGATCATGGATCGTGAGGTAAAGTGGTCAAGCATAGCCGTATTCGATTATCAAAGTTTTTGAATTCCGTCATGGACCGAGTTCACATGGGAACGTGAGGACGATTCGTAAGAAGTAACCTAAACTCTTCGTATCACCAAGCAACTCGGAGTGAAACCAGGACGGGTTTCTTCCGAGGTCGAGGTTGTGACAACCGGAAATTAGGGAGCCCTTTTAGGTAACCGCATTACGTTAAGTTAGACCGAGTAGTTGCCTTTAGAAGCTATTCCAGTTAACTATGACTTGTTTTGATATCGTTTTTGGTTTTTATGATTTATTTTATTATCGTATGAGTTGTCGTATAAGTTTTAGCCCGTTGCGATAGGCACTATTTGATTCGGCACAATAAAACCCTATAACGAGAGATAACGTAACTTCTAAACCATAACACGAAATGTGACACATAAATAATCAAAATTCGTGGAAAAACGTAAATAAAAACAATAGAAAGTCGAATGAAAGTCGTTAGACACTTGTAGGGTAAAATATGAGCTCGGGAAAGGGAAAACGGGATAGTTTATGAAAATTTGCGGGTTTGGCCCCTCTTGTTTACCTAGGCCGGCCACCCCCCCCTCCTCAATTTCCTTTTATTATTTGGTCTCTAATCCCAGCTATATATACACAACACCCTACTCACACATACCCTTTAGTTTCTCTCTCTAAAAACACACATACCTCACTTTCTCTCTCTAATCTCTCTCTCTCCTCACCAAAACCCTAACCCTAGCCGGCCATATAGCCGCCGCCCCACTTCCCGGCCAGATTTCGACCAAACGTCGGTGAGTCACCATACACCACCACCACCATCTTGTAGATCTTTCTTTCCTCTTTCCATCCATATATAGCACACGCCTAAACACCTTTGTATAACCTTCCAAAACGTCCAAAAACTATTCGTGGCTTTTGGGTTTGTACGTGTATTTGTAGATCGGGTTTGATAAAGGTAAAAGAAGCTTGGAAATGACTCGTTTGAGTCTTGTATAGTCACGTACGTGACCATTATGGCACGTATATGTGGTTACCATGGTTGGGTCTTGATGAACATGGGTCTAAAACAAGTTTAAAACTAATAAAACATGTAAACTAGTGTGTTGGTATCGTGTGTTGTGTCATGTTCTTATGTTTTTGCATTTTTATCATTTTTACGCGTTCTTGGTTATAACTAGTTGATGAGTTTTGATTTTTGATGGTGTTTGGATGTTGTTTGGTTGTGTTTGGGTATTGAAAGAGCTATTCGGGAGTGTTTGGATGGAGATGGAAGGGTGAAACGATCCACTAGGGCCACGTTGGTGGCGTTGCAAAATATGAACGATACCCATATGGACCAAGGGTCCTGGTTGGGTCGTTGTGGTAACATATTGGTAGTTGTTGTTGGAGTTTGGATGAGACGCGTGGAGCCAAAGAGCTTTTAGAGCTTGTTTGGTTCACGTGGTCTTAACCGGAACCGTGTCAAGACCATTAGGGTCGTGACATTGGTTACGGGTATGTTTGGTAGTTTGTTTGGATGGCGAGATTGATATGAGTTGATTGGAGGTTGATTTGAGATATTGTGATTAATTACTCTGTACTTATATTATAAATGTCAACTTTCCGCAATGTCGGTGTTACTTTGACTTTTTAGTCTTGGTTGACCCCGACAACGCCGTAACATGGACTTTGGTATATATTGGACAATAGAACATATAGAAGCCGAGAGGTCACGACTCGAGCTTGTGAACTCGAAACGGATAACGACTAAAACTTCTATTGAAACTTGACGTATATATATATATATATATATATATATATATATATATATATATATATATATATATATATATATATATATACATTATATATAAGAGAGGCATGCCACATAAAATGCCACTTGACATCCCATAATGCCATGTCATATTTCCATGTCATCATTGTATTTATGTGGTATTTTTTTAATTTTTTTAATGACATGTGGCATTTTTTTTAATATATGTACAATTTTTTTTTTAATTTTAAAATTTGGTTTTTATTTGTTAATTTTTAAATTAAATTTATGTCATCACAATTAAAGCCACATCATCGCAATTAAAGCTAAATAAGCTTTTAAGAAACCAAAATTCGAAAATTGTTTAAAAATTTCGCCACTAGCAAGATTCGAACCTAGGTGTTGGTAATATTAACAAACATGACAACCACTAGACCAACACATGTTTTGAATTATATCTTGCAATTCTAAATCTATAAACCTATGGAACCCATTCTTAATCATGTTAATGATATATGTATGAGAATCCCTATAACTTACACCCTAATCAAACATATTAACCTACGTAAATAAAACACAGCTCATTCATAACATACTTTTTCTATGCTATATTGATTACATCCGTCTTTGAGCTTCATGCTTCCAGTTTAAAAAGCCCATCATCAGGTATTTTGTTCATAAATAATTGATTATACATTAATTTCTCATCCCCAGTTGTCTCCGTCTTAAACACAGTGCACGTCTTTCTCCTGTTCCCTATCATGTAGTCGTGTTATTTTTCTCTGTGTACTGCAGAGAAATGCTTGTCATAGATGGTTCACATTCAATATCGTGGTGGGGATGCATGTGATTTAGGGTTTTGGCCCTCACAATTTCACTTATTCTAAGACATGACCAATTATTAAGAACTAGAACTAACGTAATTGGAATGAGGATTCAAGCATGGAATTCAATAGGTTTTGGAGATAGATCAAAAGGTTCCATGGTAGATACAATTGCAAGAAAGTACCGTAGACATTATTTTAGCAAAAGAAACTCAAGTAAGATGGTTTAGGAAACCCGTTTAATCGAATCGCCTTCCAAAAGTTGTGGAGGAGTCCTCGACCCGTGACAAGGTATATTGTCGAGATTAGTTACAACTTGATTATGCATGCAGAAAAGGTGCCTTAATTTCAAAGCACAATATAGTGTGTGCTTTTTTTTGGTGGTTATATATAGGGTCATCACAAATCCGAAATTGAAGTCTATGCATATGCAATGCCCGTGTTAAGAAAGCAAGAGAGGTAGGTACTTAGTTCAATGAACAAATCATATACATTTTCATATGTCGACACGAGCTTAACCACACCTATATGTACCCTTGTCGCCTAAATATGGCATATTGTCGGACACATAGTTTAAGAAAATTATATGACTATTTGTTTGGTTTATGTCTCAAGTTATGATTTTCCATAGGTGTATGATGAGAGTTGAAGTGAAAAAATGTTATTTGGTGCTAAAAAAAGTAGCAATCTTTGGCTTTTTAAGAAGTTAAAGGTCAAAAGATTTAGCCTTCATTCGCTTTAAGAATGGAAAGAAACGTCCAACCACTATTATCGGCATTACAAAAATCATGGTAATGTTTTTTTCTTATTTATCCTTTCTTGATTATGTGCGGTCAATCACACTTAGTAACATGGTGATTATCACATATTTTATTGTAGCAGGAGACCAGTTTGGGTGTATTTGACAATGTGCTTTGAGGAATCCATGATTCCGTCTATTTAAGTTACATATGAGGTACCTATTTATTAGAACCTTACATTAAGTTGCATACTAATACTGAACCAGTAGATCTATGGCATTGATAAATTGTTATAAATGCAAACGAAAACCCTTTAACGATGGGTTTGTTTACACTTGCAGAGATTTCTTGCTACAATGCTAGCTATCAAGGTGCGCTTATAGTGGCATCGAGCGCACGGATTATCTTAAGGTATAGTCAGTTGTGAGCTATTTATTCAAGGTAAATAATAGTTTCATATAGCAACAATGTTTCGCTACGCTTATGCTTCAGAATCAAACTCTTATAAATTTTTTATGTTGATTATCTTAAGGTAAATAATACCTATTTATGTAAAAAATTGTTTGAATCTTATAAAATTGGTTTGATATTTTTGTTTCAGGTGTGACTGCATAGTTTCATTCGGGAAAGGAATTAGGAAACCGAGCTAGAAAAGGGCTGAATTTTGGCTCACGGACCATAGGCCTGTGAATGCAATATATATGATAGAGGCTGAAGTTTTACAAGAACTCTAATCCACGTGCAACTCCATCATTGGTCAGTTCATGTAATGAACTAGGAATCTGCACAATACTTTAACTTTTTAATATCTCATCAAGAATGTTTTGAGACGGCCTTAATGAACCGATCGAATAGAAATACGAAAATATAAACTCAATTAGGATCATTTATGTTAAATTAAAACATGTATGAAACTGTGATCGGCCCACGCACAATCACTTTTGTCAAACCTGTTGTTGAGCTTGGCCAGTGAAGGATATCTGCTTAATGACTGAGTTTGGATCAAATGCCTAAACGTTAGTATGCCTACGACACATATCACTACAAGAAAAAGTGGCTTTAGTGACCAATTATTTTGTGACCACTCATGCTTTGAAACACCTTGATAGAGTGGACTCGTCATTCGCTAGTGATCCGCGTAATATACGTTTAGGGTTAGCAACGGATGGATTTAATCCGTTTGGTAACCTAAGTAATCCGTATTGCATTTGGCCGGTATTTGTCGTCCCGTATAACCTGCCACCATGGAAATGTATGAAAGATCCATACATGTTCATGTCGATGTTGATTCCTGGCCCGAATTCACCCGGAATAAATATTGATGTTTATTTGCAACCTCTCGTAGATGAACTAAAAGATTTGTGGGTTGGTATAGATGCTTATGATTCACACAAAAAAGAACACTTCACACTTCGTGCAGCTCTGTTATGGACGATAAATGATTTCCCTGCATATAGTATGCTATCTGGTTGGATTGGCAAGGGCTACGATGCTTGTCCAACATGTATGGATGAAACTTCGTCTCATTACTTGCCTCATAGTAGAAAAATATGCTATATGGGTCATCGAAGGTTTCTTCCGGCTTCAAATCAATGGCGAAGGGATAAGAAGAATTTTGATGGGAAAGTGGATTATCGGGAACCGATCGCACCTAAGTCTGAAATGAAATCTCGAAAGAAATTGATTATGCTCTTAACACGAGAAAACGTAAGTCTTTAAAGGATAATCGGGGTGGAAGAAAAGAGTGTGTTCTTCCGACTTGAGTATTGGGCTAAACTAAACCGAGACATAATATAGATATAATGCACGTTGCTAAGAATGTAACCGAAAGTTTGATTGGTACCTTATTTAACATTAAGGGTAAAACCAAGGACACATGGAAATCTCATAGGGATTTGATGGATGAAAGGTTGAAGAAAAGCTTACACCTACAATCACAATCAAATGGTAGCTCATTCATAATGCCTATGGCTTGCTACCATTTGACAAAAGATGAGAAACAAAAATACTATATTTCTTGAACTTGCTAAAATTCCCGGATGGATATGCCTCCAATATATCTAGATGTGTAGTCGGGGGAGAATTCAAGTTGTCTCGCATGAAAAGTCACGACTTGTATGTTTTCATCCAAAGAGTGTTACCTTTGTCAATTAGGGGCTGCTTGACAAAAGAAGTTCGCCTTTTGTTGTACGAACTAAGTGAGTTTTTCCGGATTTTATGCGCAAGAAATATGTACCTAGATGTTCTTGATAAAGAAGAGGAAAGAATTACTCTTATCTTGTGTAAGTTAGAGCGGATATTTCCTCCATCATTCTTTGACATCATGGTTCATCTCTTGATCCATTTGCCACACGAGGCAAAGATTGCTGGTCCGCCTCAATATCGATGGATGTTCCCATTTGAGAGGTAGTTATATTCCCGACATCATTCTTCATATCGAGGTTAATTTCTAATATGTTATGATACTAACTACTTATCATATTTATAGGAAAATGCGTACTTTAAAGGGATATGTTCACAACCGAGCTCGTCCGGTAAGGATGTTGTTGGATCGATATACTTTAATCAAACTAACTTAACTAGCTTGTTAAGGTTTAATAACCTCGGATAAATCCTAAGTTATTAACAAAGAAACACCGAGCAATCTTTATCAAGTACGCGAATTTACTTAACAAAGCTAAGAAGAATAACTTTATTATAAACTCTAAATCGCTTATTATGCGATACTCTAATACAACTCTAAGATAATCGAACTTTTCTCTAAAACACTAATTCGTAAACTCTAAAACTCTTTTTCCGAAATCGCATATCTAATGCCAATCTAGGAGTCCTTTATAGGCTCAAGGATATCCTAGTCGGTTTACAATTGATAACCTTGTACGACAAGTAATCTAAACATGGAATACAATTCTTTCCATAAACGAATATAACAGCTTCTTTTGTTCTAGCAAGACTTTGACTTTATCTTGCGAAAGATTTTGACTGCTGTCTTTAGCAAGATTTTGACTATTTGACTTCTTCCAGCTTCTTTGCGACTTACGGATTTTCATATCTTCAAGATTTGATATCTTCATGCTTTCATATCCCAACAATCCTCCCCTAACTTGAATTCTACTTGCTTGACTTCAAGTTCCTTTATGAATATATCTTTAACAACTTCATCTTTAAAATGGATTGTTCTTAAGTCTTTAGATTGTATCTCTGTAATATCGTGCTTGTCAAAGTATCTCTTAGAATTGTTCTCTTTACAAAGAAGATCCAAAGAATCTCCATCTTTTCAAAGAACACAAGAACATATGACAATTTGTACAAGAATTCGCTTTAAGTTGCATACTATTCTCATCACTTCCAAGTGAATCATTGAAAATTTAATAGATTTAGAACTCTTTACCAAAGCCATTATCTCCGGAGTAGCCAAATGTTTTGGTGTGTAAGACCATGGTACATTGATAACCATATGATTTTTAGCAAACCACCGACTATCAACA